>JASDQU010712207.1:24531-48457 GCA_032191745.1 Picea mariana | reverse complement strand
TGTGTGTGTGTGTGTGGCCTATCAAATATGTGATGTGTGCACTTAAGTGTCTTACTATCAAATTATCATAAACCATGTTACATATGCCCAAAAACCAAAACTATTGCAGTATTCTAAGTCTAAGAGTTAAACCACGAGTTAAAATTACATTGCATAATTCCTATGTTAGCCACACAATAAACTAAGTTGACAACACAGGTCAATCCAAGCCATGAGTCATAAATCTTAGTTACAAATCAGATCACATGTCAATGCTCCAAGCAATGACATTGTTTTTATATATATATTTATAAAAACATTTGGTTAAAAAGTGTCTTTTTAACAAACTTGTTATAAAGATTTGGCAGAGTTCAATAAGGATTTCTAACCATTTATTTGTAGATCAAGAGGACGAAGCCAAAGGATTTCTGGGTGAAAGTAATCAATCAGGAGCTTGATGAGGAATGTGGAGGTTAAGACACTGGCCAAAATACTAAAGAAAATGATAATTCAAATAAAGAGAGATGAAAATGCTCTCAAGTACCATTACATTTTGATTGCTAACACCCCTAACAAGGACACATGTCACTCCTAGCATCAACCGTGTGTCGCCCTCCTAGTGCATGAATGTTTAGTCAAAGCATGGTGTAGTACTTGAGACTTCAGGAGTTTAACATTTGGGAAGGAATTATGGTTCAAGGTGAGAGAACATTTGAACGTTGAAGTTACGAAGCAATAGGAGCCGTAGAACTGAGGACCCTTCGGTATCTCCTCTAATTGTTGGATCTAGACTGTATTTGACACTTTGGTGAATTTCTACTCTGGGAGACAAGGAGTGTGGAGCAGGTAAACTCCGTGAATGTCATAGTGACAAATAAACATGAACTGTAGATATAGAGACCCTTCGAGATCTCTCTGGACCGTCAGATCTAGCTTGTGGTCAGCCCGACTCTAACCAACTCTGAGAGCAACGAGGATTTTTCATAGTGAACCTCCTGAGCGATGAATTTATAAAATAATGGTAGTCATATATTGAGGGATATATGTTGATGGAGCTTGATCATTAGATCGGAGGAATGTTACAAGGAGGTGTTAGGGATCGACGTGATGTCACCCAAGGTAACCTGGACCCATAATTGAGGTGCCACATGAAACTTATATATGAATGTTTTTCAAACCCCTGGGCCCATTAGAATGTGATATGTATCACCCCCTGACGAGGGCACGTGTCTCCTGATCCAGGTGGATATTGGTGGCCACCCACCTATTCCAACTGGCTCCTTGTGACAATTTTCAGTTAAACACGTTCTGCTGTACTTCTTTGTAATTATGGGTTCTACACTTCTGGGGTTGTATGAATCCCTACACATCTTCCAAGTGGATACTGGTGTCCTCCCACCTAATCCAATTGGATTATTTTGTATGTTTCCATGCCAACACGTCTTTCTGTACTTCTAGGGCCGTTTTGGGGCCCTAAACAATGTTTTTTTGGCTCACCATAGTCAAATTGTAAAGTGAGTTCGAGTTTGATGGCGTAATGCATATTTCTCGAAAATACTTTTCCAATGGGATATCATGCACCTAAAATGGAGGTCGTATGCAAACGTTACAACCCCAGGAAGTTGAGGTACCAACTTATCCATAGGGGCCCACATAACTTTTGGCGTTTCACTTCCTAGGGTTAGGTTTTTGGATGTATAGGGTTTTGGAATTCATACATAATGTTAAAAAGGCCATTGGAGCCTCATTGTAATAATTCTTCTTAGATGAATGTGCGTAGCAGCCACATCTCTTCTTAGAGATAACTATCGCCATTTGAGCAAGTTGTTTCAGTTCTGCAGTTTTACAGTTTCAACCTATTTCATTTATTTAATAGAAGATATTGTTCACTGGATATTTGTGTTATTCTCCATATCTATGTGTTACTTGTATTTAGTTTGTTAATCAGTTTGTTCCACTCCTAAATCCAAATAAGTGGTATCAGAGTAGTTTTCTCTTCATTTATTTTTCTTCATGCATGTCCCCGACAAGATCTGGGTACAAGAAGTTGGGACTCGAACCAATTGAGCCTTTTCAAGATTGTCCATGTCGATCCCAGCAAAAACCTTAGGGGACGAAAAGAAATATGATGGAGCATGAGATCCTTTTAAAATGTTTCTTGAGCAAGCCCTTACACGACAAAGGAACAAAATAATGGACAAATTTGCACAGATCCTTTGGCGACTGCCCATATGAGAAACATATTCATCAAGTGGCCATGCAACCCCCTTCAAGGTATAGGTAAATTTTGATATTCCATTATTTGAAGGACTGATAGATGCGGATGTTGTAGATAAATAGTTGAATCTTCTCGAAAGGTATTTTTCGGTCCACAATTTTTCTAATAGGGAAAATATTACTTTTTCACTCCTCAAGGCCACCCCCCATGTTAAGGATTGGTTGGATACTTACTCTGAGAAAATGACCATAGAGGAATCTGAAATATTTGTGGTCTCCCCTACATGGGATTCCTTTTGGGATGCCATTAAAGAAAAATAATACCTTGTTGGAAGCTACGAGGACCAGTACACCAGATGGACCACCCTGTGTTAGGAAAGGGACCAGACAGTACCATATTTCACCAATATTTTCCATACCATGCACACTAAATTGTGTATAAAATACTCTGAGCAACATTTGGTGCTCAAATACCATAGTTGTTTGCATAGATACATTCAAACAAAAATGGATTTTCTGGACATCGCCTCATTGGGTACATCTTATAGATATGCTGTCAAGATCAAGCATAAATTTAAGCAAAAGAGGCGATAGTTTGGATCTGCAAAATCCTCACAGCCAAAGAAGGGCAAAGGCGACACCAAACCACAAAGGAAGGGACAGAGAAAAGATTTCCACTCTTAGGAAAACTAGTCCAAGCCACAACACAAGAAGGGTAATGAGAAGACGAAGAAGAACACGGGAAAATGGTGTGAATAACATAAAAGCCATTGGAACAACACTGAAGAATGTCGCTCCAAGAAGTCACTTGTGGCCAAGTTGAAGGATTCCGAGTCAGAGGATGATTCTGGCTCTGAATTAAATCCAGAAGGAGGGAAACAAATCATCGATGTTGAACCCAGTTCCGTGGTCGCTACCACCAAAGTCCAGCCAAGCGAACTAGAAGAAGAGGAAGGGTAACTCCTCTTTCACTCACAGATGTGGGTAAAGGGGGCTCCGCTTCATTTCATTATCAATAGCAGAAGTCAGAAGAACCTGATCTTAGCAGAGGTCATCAAGCAGTTGGACCTGCCGATGACACCACAACCCTACACCATCAGCTGGATTCGCCAAGGAAGAGATCTTTGTGTCAGCCAACAGTGTCGTCTTCCCTACAACATCAAGCCTTTCAAAGACGAGGTATTGTGTGATATTTCTCCCCTTGAATTTTTTGATTTTATTTTAGGAAAACCATATTTGTAGAAGCATCATGCTATGTATGAGTCTAGACCCTGCAGTGTTATTATTACTTTGGGTAGAAAATTGTACAGGATACCAGAAGTAGCACCGCCTACCGAAATTTCTTTAATCTATGCTAAGCAATGTAGTACGGTCATTTCACAGACCGAGAAGTTCGTCTTCTTTGTGATCTGTGCTCATAGTAAGTAGAAGATCACTGCCACATCTGTGGCCTCTACACAGAGCCTTTCTTTGCAGCAGAAGCAAGTGGATGGGATCGTGGAAGAGTACAAAGACATATTCTCCTCACCCACTGGTGTACTGAAGCACTGCCAAGTCAAGCATCCAATTGATCTAACTCCTGGTGCACCTCTTCCTAATGGACCAGTCTATCATAGCTCGCTGATGTAAAATGACAAAACCAAGTGTCAGATCCAAGAGCTTCTTCAAAATGGGCACATCAGACCCAACTCCTCCCCTTGGGGAAGGACAATTGTACTAGTGCAGAATAAGGATGGGACCTGGCGAGTTTGCATTGATTACAAAGCATTGAACAAAACCATAGTTAGGAACTGGTACCCAATTCCCATAATTGATAAACTTCTTGACCAACTCAAGGGGGAAAAGTTCTTCAACAAGATTGACCTAAATTCTGGCTACCACTAGGTTCCCATCAAACCAAATGATCTATGGAAGACAACTTTCAAATCTAAAGAAGGTCTCTTCGAATGGATGGTCATGCCCTTTGGCTTAACAAATGCACCAACCACTTTCATGTGGTTGATGGATGATGTATTAAGACCTTTCACCAACTCTTTTGTGGTGGTATATTTGGATGACATCATCATCTTTAACAAAACTTAGGAGGAGAACATGCAGCATATTCAACAGGTTTTGAGCACTTTGAGGCAGCACAAGCTATATTCCAACTTGGAAAAATTCTCTTTTGGAATGAACAAGGTCCAATACTTGGGATACATTGTTGATGAGCATGGGGTACATGTTGATCCAACTAAGATCCAAGTCATCCATGATTGGCCAGCCTTGACCACACTAACCAAGCTTTAGATATTCTTGGGACTGGCCAACTTCTATCGATGGTTCGTTTTAGGATTCTCCCATATTGCGCGGGCTTTCATCCAAGTGACCAAGGGCGGTGGCTGGGAAAATCTCACATGGGAGAAGGCAGCAAAATGAGCATTTGATGATCTGAAGCATCACCTGTTCTCAGCTCCAATAATCTATTTTGCCAATCTGCAAAAACCATTCGAGATTGAGACAGATGCATTTGACTATGTTGTAGGTTCATTTCTCACTCAACACAGTCATCCAGTGGCATACCATAGTGACACACTCTAAGATACTATCCAAAAATACCCCACCTATGACAAAGAAAATGTATTCCATTATACAAGACTGTCATCAATGGAAAAATTATATTCTAGGAAAGGAGACAATCATCCACACTGATCACAAGCCTCTACAGTTCATACAAACATAGGGGAAGTTGCAGAACAACCGCCATCAGAAGTGGTCTACCTATTTGCAACAGTTCCATTTCAACATAAAGTATAAGACAGGGAGTAAAAACCATGTCGTCAACTGCCTCATTTGACCTCCCGTGGCTGCACTCACCACTGTGCTCCATTCCTCTGGACATGAGGCATCTAAGTGGCCCCGAATTTATCAACAAGATCTAGAATTTGCCACCACCTATCAACTCTTGGGCACGGGCATGAATGTCACTGATTTTCACATTTGGGATGGACTGCTATTCCATCTGGACCATATCTGTGTTCCTGTAGGCGAGCATGCAAAGTTTATTTTGGAATCCCACTACATTCGGATGGTAGGACACTTTGGCATGGAGAAAACTATGGTCATTATACCAAAACATTTTTATTGGCCAAAACTTTGACATGGAATCAACAAGTATATCAGATATTGCACTGCCTATGCCATTGCCAAGCCAACCATCAATACAAAAGTCTCATACACCCCTCTTCCTACTCTCGAGAATCCTTGGGAATCCATATCAACGGATTACATGTCTGGATTACATGTCTAGCATATTGTCCACCAAGCAAGTCCATGATTGTGTATTTGTGGTAGTTGATCATTTTTCGAAGATGGCCATCCTCACAGCCTGCAAGAATAACATCACAATGATAGATAATGCTAAGCTCTTCTTCCAACGAGTGTGGGTCCACTTTGGGATACCACAGATCATCATCTCCGACCAGGACAACAGGTTCCTCAACACATTTTGGTCGAGTCTCTGGTCACTATT
Organism: Picea mariana; assembly: GCA_032191745.1. Classification (NCBI taxonomy): domain Eukaryota; kingdom Viridiplantae; phylum Streptophyta; class Pinopsida; order Pinales; family Pinaceae; genus Picea; species Picea mariana. Next base: position 42,753 of record JASDQU010712207.1, on the reverse strand, counting down.
TGACACCAAGCTCACTAAATCCACTGCTTTCCACCCCCAAACCACGACCAAACAAAGGTCATAAATTGGATGTTTGTGCACATCCTATGCATGTACAACTCTAAGCATCCATGTACCTGGGATGAGGGTCTCCCCTATGTTTAGCACAATTACAATAGGGCTCTCCATAGCTCCATCGCCCATAGCCCATTTCAGGTGGGGATGGGATTCCAACCCTTGGGTCCCATTGATGTTGCACTACCTATTGAAACCACACATACATATTCTTCCCATTTTCAGTCTAAGAATGACAAAGAAACTAGATTCATTGAGAGAATTCAGCACATTCACAAAAAATTCCATGAGATTTTGCAAAAATCCAATGCTAAGTATCAGCAACGCCATGATCAACACAGGGTATCACACCATTTTCAAGTGGGAGACAAGGTCTGGTTGCATTTGCAGAAAGGGCGTCTTACAGAGTCTGATTGAAATAATTTCCCACTTCCCTATGGGCCTTACACTATCACCAAGGCTATGGGTAGCAATGATTTTGAGCTCAACAGTCCACCCTTTCTTGGCTTGCACCCCGTGTTCAATGTGGACCTCCTTCGGCCATATTTTCCACCATTATTGGACACCTCTGAGATTGTAGAACCACTGACACCCACAAATCTCAACCCCGACTACATGGAACATGCATCTCTATCTGCCTTAACAACCCGATAGAGGATCCAAATTTATCGGGTTGTTAAGGCATGGCAGCTCCTACACCAGGGCAAGTGGCTCACCCAGGGCCAAATTCAGTAGAAGTTTCCTCACTTGATGGGTGAACTCAACGCAATGGAGACCATTTCTTCATAAGGGGGGAGGATTGATCTAGGTGGATATTGGTGGCCACCCACCTATTCCAACTGGCTCCTCAGGACAATTTTTAGTTCAACACGTTCTTCTGTACTTCTTTTTAATTATGGGTTCTACACATCTGGGGTTGTCTGAAGCCCTACACATATTCTAGGTGGATACTGGCGGCTTCCCACCTAATCCAATTGTCTTATTTTGTATGTTTTCATGTAAGCCCACCTTTTTTTACTTCTAGGGCCATTTTGGGGCCCTAAACAATGTTTTTTTGGCTTGCCATAGTCAAACTATAGACAAATTCAGATTTTGATGGTGTAATGCATAGTTCTCGAAAATACCTTTCCAACAGGCTATCATGCACCTAAAACAAAGGTCATATATAAAAGTTAAAATCTCAAGAAGTTGAGGTACCAACTTACCCATAGGTGCCCACATAACTTTTGTTGTTTCACCTCATAGGGTTAGGATTTTGTGTAGGGTTTTGGCATTCATGCATAATGTTAAAAAGGCATTTGGAGCCTCATTGTAATCATTCTTCTCAGACAGATGTGCATAGCAGCCACATCTCTTCTCAGAGATAGCTACCACCATTTGAGAAAGTTGTTTTAGTTTTACAATTTTATAGTTTCAACCTATTTCATTTGTTTAATAGAAGATATTGTTCACTGGATATTTGTGTTCTCCATATCCCTGTGTTTCTTGTATTTAGCTTGTTAATAAGTTCGTTCCTCTCTTAAATCCGTATCATCACCCCTGGCCCTCGCCACGTGTCATACCCTAGTACGTGTATACCTGGCCATGTGAATGGTGAAGTATTGGCACTTCAGAACTCCAAAAGGCCCAGGGTGTAGCGTCGTAGAAGGGCCCTAAGGTTGGAGCCACGATGAGTGATTCTGGGACTTCAGAAGTCTGGGACTTCATGAATCCGGAGGATTTGGAATATTGTGGTGCAAAAATGCCCGAAGGTCAGGGCCACATGGAAATCCCATAGGATTTTGTAAGAAGAGTACTTTGGGATATTTGGGTCGTTAGACCATGCACACCCAAAAGAGTCGAACGCCAAATTTTACATTAGACGCGTGTGTTCCCAAGGATAAGGGTCCACCGTCGATTAATGGTGGATGGATCTCTGCCATAGATCTAGGAGCATGGGGAGCTTCGAGGATTCAAAGAAATTGAGGTGATATGAATGAGTTGGATCCACATAGGTGCCATGTGGTCCACGACTAATAACCCCCGAAGAAATTTAGAAGGGTAGATCTCCCAATCCTGAGCTCAGATTCGAGCATGGCGAAAGTGATTGTAAATCAATGGGAGAGTAGAATGTGATGGAGATCCTGAAAAAAGAATTTGATAAATTAAGGAAAATTAAATTTTGATGCCCCATCCCTAGAAAGGGTATTTAGGGTTCGGGTGTGTTACAGACAAACTATGGAAAATAATGCAAATGTAAAAAATTGAATAAGAAAAAGAGAAAAATAGAGAATTAAATAAAAATAAAAATAAAAATAGGAGGGAATAGGTTGAGGAATGGGTTTAGGTTTTAATCCTTTACAACATAGAAATGCACACATAGATTCTTTATAAAATAGAAAGAAGACAATAACATTCACACATAGTACTCAGAAAATTACCCTGGAAACCCTTAATTGGGAAAACCAACAAAAAGTTTAGATCCACACCTCTAATTATCATTGTATTGACTTCACCATTTAAAAATACAATATATATGATTTCATGTCATAAAAAACTTTAATCCATTGACCCATATTAGATTACAACCTTAATTCCTTAATCAGAATCATAAAACCATGGGTTTAAAAACCGTGTTCCAAAACCACCCAAAACAAACCAAAAAACTGCCCAATTGTTTTTCTAGGGGCTCCACCCCCAAAAACCTGGGAAGGGGGGGCCTAACAACCCCTGATTGTGCCTAAAACACGCATCACACATGGTTCTAATTATGAAAATAATATAACACATCCCCAACATCTCCCACTTGTTTTTTTCTTTGCATATAGGGGTGCGAGTATTACATGATCAACAATTCAAGGAATCAATGCCCATTACTTCTCTACACCAAGAGAACTTCTTAGTGCTTACAGACTTTACCAATGAATCTATAGTATTCTTCAAAGTGTCCACCTTCAATAGCAACACCTTCTTGTATTCAACCATGTCTCTCACAAAGTTATGTTTAAATAAATAAATTATGTTGGAAGGTTTTTTTTATGGATGTGTATTTTTACACACTATTTGTCATGTCCAAACCTGTTTTTATTCACCAATGATTTGTAAGATTGCAATTTGAATTTTTTTTATTTGATTATGTAGAAATTGTTTCTCCGTGATTTGATTGTGGTGGTTCATTAATCAAATATTCATCATGTTTATCTTTTGGCCTTTCCACTTTCAATAATTTTATCGATTCTTTTGCATTTGAACTAGGTTTCATCATAAATGAAAGACAATGTGATGAGACTTTACAGTTGAATAATGAGAAGTATATTCATGTGTGCTCTATCAAGATTGGTGTTTTAAATGTTGAAAAATGTATAGTCAAAGTTACATATATCAAGCATAAAGAAATTCATCTATTATTAGTCCCTGCCGAAGGCATGGAGGGACTATAGCGATCGATAATTCGTTGACTTCCTATTAATATGTCCTTTGACTATAAATTTTCACATCATCTGTATTGTTCGTACTATAGAAGTAAAAACATTATTTTTTATATAATAAAAAAAACCTTATATGTCATCGTCTCATTGGAGAATATATTGGAGGTATTATTGCCAGCTTCGTTGTTTCCAATGTTGTAAATGTTTAGATATCCAAAGTTTTGACCTTAGATGCTCTTTTTTAATTTTTATTACATTTTTAGTGAAATGTTTACATACCGGAAGTTCTGAGCATCGACACTATTTTTTAATGTTTTTTTATTATTATTAGTCTCTGTCAAAGGTGTAGAGGGACTATAGCGATCGATAATTCGTTGACTTCATATTAATATGTCTTTTATTATTATTTCTATTTGTATTGAAATGTTTACATACTGAAGGTTTAGAGCATTAACACTTTGTTTGAGGTGCTTGAATAGGCCTGACAAATTAAATGTTTACATAGCGTGAGGTACTGGAACAAGCCTAATAACTTAAAAGTTTGCATACTGCGAGGCCCTTAAACAGCCTGGCAACCTTAAATGTTTACCTAAATAGGATTATCAAAGTACATTTCTGCTCAAATTTTTCCATACAATGTTGCAGTGAATTTGGACAATATTGTTGTCCACCTCCAGTTGCATAGCCATTGTATGTTTCATACTTCTTCTATGCTTGGAATGCAATTTTGGTCATCATTGAAGATACATACATTGTTTACTGGTTCGATGGGTGCTTCTTGTTTGTTGGTTCGTTAGTTGTTGCTTGTTGTTGTTTGGTTCAAGTTTGTGGTTGGACCTATTGGTGCTTGTTGCTTGCTTTTGTTTACTTAAACTTTGTAGGGTTGGGGTCCTACATGTGCAGTTGGAGATGTTTTTTTTTGGACTTTGCGGGGTCTAGGTGATGCACTCACAATTCGACCTACACTTCTGTTGTTCATCATTTCAGAGTAAGTTTCGATGCCATAATTTCATTTCTATTCGTTCTTTGTTGTTCACTGTTTGCAGTTTGCAAGTAAGAATGTTTGATTATTTCTACTAGCATGCTGGTCATATGTTTCTAATTCCTTTTGTTCTTGGGATGCAATTTGGTAATCATTGCAGATACATATGTTGTTTGTTGGTTCAGTGGTTTTTGCTTGTTCGCTGGTTCGTTCGTTCATTGGTTGTTGCTTGTTGTTGTTTGGCTCAAGTTTGCGAGTTTGAGGTCTTGGGGATACATTTGGGCATGTTATTTCTTTCTCGCTGGTTTGTTGCTTGCTATTTTCTTTTGTTTACTTCAGATTTGCAGGGTTGGGGTCCTGCGTTGACAGTTGGAGCTATTTTTTTTTTTGCACTTTGCGATCTTCAGGTCCTGTAGCCGCAAGTGGACCTATGGTTTTGCCGTTTGCTGTGTCTCGAAAAGTCGAGATTTGGCACCTGTCCCGTGCCTGCCTATCCTGCTCTTAAATTTTGCTCCAATTATTTTTCCTAGATCCAGACCATACCTACATGTTTTTGCAAAATGTTCTTGTAGAAGAAAAGGATACTGCGATCATTCTAGGATACTTCAATATTGACATGATACAAAATAGTGGCATAACAAATAATTGGACAACTACATGTGCAATTACAATGTTCACTATCTTTTTGTTAATATAAAACATGTGCAAAACGCACTTATTAACCATATATGGTGAAATGTGCCTATATTACAATACAACCTCTTTATCCTGTACATAGACTGATGTAACCACGATACAATTTGTCTTGTACTTTAAATATGGGATGTACACCAAAGATACTACAAAATTATATTTCCATGTCTCAAAGCATATCTGGATACTTTGCTGCGGAAAACCAAAATCATTCGCCTATGGCCATGCAATTTCTTAATATTTTCTGGCTTGTAATATATTTTGGTCAGGAAAAACTTTATATAATTACAACCATGGATGGAGAAAATCAAAGGTTCATGTCTCTAACTATATTTTATTCTATTCGTTGATTCTCCTTTAGTGTATGTACATATTACTTGTTCTCCCACATTGAAATAAACAGAATAGCTGGAGAAAACGAAGGAGTCTTTACCGCAGGTGTAGAAGAAGAGATACAAAGGTACACGCTTGTACTGTTATTTCATATTCCATTGTTTTGTATTTCATTTACTGTTTGTATATGTGTTCACCTAATTGATTGTATGTAGATATTGCGTATCTTCCTACATAATAACTTGTCTTCATGTGCTTTGTATTTTCTATTCCGCTACATTGAAATAAATCGAACTCTGTTTATTTCTTTTACATGTCTCCCTACATACTAACTTCCTTCATGTCCATTGTATTTTTCTGCATTGCTATATTTAAACAATTAGAGTGGCTAGAGAAGACGATGGATTCTTTGCCGCGAATGTGGAGGAGCAGTTACAAAGGTGCATGACTCTACTCTTATTTCATATTCCAGTGTTTAGTATTTCATTTATTGTCTTTGTATTTTTCTACTTGTTCTACTGCTTTGTACCTATTTTACTGTATGTAGATACTACGTATCTTTCTACATAGTAACTTATCCTCAAGTGAATTTTATTCTCTTTGCTGCTACATTGAAATAAATATAATTGTATTTCTTTCTTTTACATGTCTTTCTGCATACTCACTTACCTTCATGTCCACTGTATGTTTGATGTTGCTACATTGAAAGAAACATATTGGTTGGATAGGAAGATGAATTCTTATATTCCACAATAGAGGGAGTTGTAGTACAATATTCGAAAAGGTATACCAACTGTGCTAGTAAATCAAACACACAAAATGGGTGGGTGCATATAATATTGGACTAGAAAACGATGATTTGGAAATAATGGGCCTTTGTTGAGACTTCCCGCTTCCAAACATTTTCCTCCCCATTTCTAATTTTCCCACTTTCTATTATCCCTTTTTTTCCCGTCTTTTATACTTAACTGAATTCCCCTTTGTTTTCCTTGTCTACTTTCTCTTTTTGGTTTCTTTTCTTAGTCATATTTCCGAAAATGTCTAGGTGCGCGGGTTGGTGGACTCACAAGTTCACATTTATACTCATGCTTCTATATCATGACTCCAACTGACGATTTCGTCATTCCATACTTAGCTACTTTTTTGATCGCGGGTTTCTGGGCTGGCGGGTTCAAGATTGTGCCTCTAGCTTCAGAGGTTCCACGATATACAAATTGGCCACTATACCCCCCACCATGCCCTATTTCCTGTTACACATTTTTGCAGTCAAAAAATCTGAGGCATACAATTTGACCGTCGGGTCCTCATGTTTCTTGAGTATCCCTTGACACCTTATTTCATATTCCATCTCCTTCGACCCTGTATGTGACATTCAAAATAATTATGGAAAATAAACAATGCATATGATTATTTAGTCCTTCTGATGTTCATCTACACATGCTTTCATCAGAAAAATTTGGACTAGTGACATGACCATGAGCAGTCAATCATCGTAAACATCAACAGATCGACAAGGCCAAAGGTAAATATGCATACATTGTGTTCCTCATATGTTTACCAAAAAAATATCCTCAACTATTTATTCATCTATGTCATGGTAAATATGCCGATGTCATCTGCAACACATACTTTGCAGTTCACAAGAAGTATCAATGAGCACAAGTGAGACGCCGAACATAGCACAAGTTCTGCAGACCAAGAGGTATGGTTGCAAAACTCTGGCTCCATACTTCATCCAAGTTGTGTGTCTACTTGTACATTTATGCCAGGAAAAAAGAAAAGCAAAAAAATGATGCCGACTACCATTCACATTACTTTTCCTATTAAAAAAATGTGATCAGTTCTAAACTTATAACACCCAAAATACTATCAATAGAGGGATTTAACAGCCTCTGAACTGGACAAGTGTTCGTCGGGGACATAATGGTTATCTATAGCACCTACTTGGACAAGGAAAACAAAACTAGATCCATTATGTGTGCTGACATGAAAGACAACGAGGCCCTGATGAAATTCACACTAACTATTCCCACACAACTTGTCCAGAAACATGCATAAAAGATATTGCCAGGTAATGGGATATACATTACAAATTTTAATATATTGCCCAAAACAGTATATGACCGTGGTGATTGTGATCGGATTATATCGCTCAAAGAAACAAGTTTTGTGGAAAAAATTTCTGCTATTTGTTCAGAATATCGTTTCATCCCAGACACAACTATCAACCAACTTGCACAAAGAAATGACACTTACCCAATCGGAACCATTGGTGCATCTATCACACTCATGAGAAAACTTGGCTCCCAACACATTCTCCATATAAAATATGGAGAGTCAGACAACGACAAGGCAATGATACCATTCTCCATATCCAATTTTGTACTTTACTTTCACATTTCTATGTATCTCGGTTATGTTACACAACTATTGCACTATTCCATGTTGCAACTGCAATTGTTCGACACCTATTCAAATTTGTTTTCCTCAATGGAACAACAATTTCATAAATGGAAATTTCCACTTATGCTCTTCAAAAATATAACAAATAAAAGAGATGTTAGAGAAATGATCTTTCGCACAACCAAAGCAACATTTGTAATGAAATTGCGAACAAACATAGTACATGATCTCAAGAAACTAACTAGATCTACAAGTGTTGTGTGTATACATCTACATTTTCATCCTCGATTTTCCCATACAAATTGCCTTCACCAATTTTCTGCAGTTTTTCTTTTTTGTTGTTGTGGAGTTGTATATTATATTTTTCAATATATTAACTACTATGCTCACGTGCCCAGGTTGAGGGTGGTTTGGTTGAAGCGAATGCGTACTCGACCCCCTTCGAGCCTGTATGTGCCAAATGAAACTCTCCTGCTTTTGCTTCTTCTTTCATAAATGATGATACAATTGATTGTCTGTGATGCAGTAAAAAATTCCCTTACATATATAGACATTGCCTCAATGCTTCCATCCGGACCGTGGGCAACACAATCGTACATTGTACAATTAGACAGACACTGTTACAAGCTGTTCTTCCTAGGTTAGCATAATTTCCATATGAAGCATACCAATAGAAAAAGGCAAACAATGTCTACATGTTGCGTGACTTTCAGATACATAGAAAGTTTACCTTAAATGAGGACAATGCAATATTGCATATCGGCTGGGAAAAAAAAAAAAAAAATTCATATCAAGCTTTGGAAGGAAACGAACAAATCTCATGTGTGTCTATAATTTTTCTTCAATACCCAGATGAATGTTTGTCGAACTCGAGTTCTTCATAGTTTACATCTATGGATGTAAAATTTTCTTTCCAGATATTGTCTCTTTTTGTGCACTTGAAAAAACAAGGAGGATCTAACTACAAATCAAATCGTTGTTGTTATTTTGATGTTTTTTTGCATCTTCCAGTAAGAATTTTTCATATTTGTTGAGGTGTCCAAACGAAAAAAAAAATGGTGGCTAGCTGTGGATTTGTTGGAGGAGTTTGCACCTTTTTGGGTGCCCAAATTGGAAAAATGTTTTCCAACTATATAGCCATGGCAAGATTTCTTCATTTTTTGGGTACCCAAATAAAAAAAGAAGATGATCTCCAACTATAAATTTATGGTATGATATGTGCATTTTATCGATTCCCTAACTGAGAAAAAATGACTCAACATGGATTGAAGCATGGGTTTGAGATCTTCAAAACTCGCTATAGATATTAGGGAGTTCGGGCTTTGAAATTCATACAGTCAGGTGCATTTATTGTTGATGTACAAGAGCATAAGATTGTTTAGTCCAGAAATGGGAAGCATGAGGAAAAACCCCATACAAAGTATCCAACTGTGAATAATGCAGGCCCATCCTTTGAACCGTCGAAATGGCTTGCTCCTCTGGGTAGAACCATTGGGCATTTCCAATAATATTGGAAATTTGGCATTGTTAAAACTGGTGGTGATAGAACATGGCACTATCAAAAACATATGTCCATAGTGATCTTGCTTCATGGTAAACTAGTAATCGAAAAGTTTCTTGTTCCCCATTTGGGGGATTGGTTATAGTTGGGATACAATGGTGAAGCTCCCCTGGTTTTGTGTTGTCATGTGTTTGGTAGACTTTTGTTCATATCTCATGGCCCCAGTTATTTTCTCATGGGAACATATACCAGATGTAAGAGAAAACCAATGCCATGTGTGTTTCTTTTCATATATCAAATTGTTTGATGCATAGTTCAATGCGTACTGCTCTATGGACCTTTGTGGGAGCTCACTTGGCGCCTTCTGTGTTCATGTGTTGCCTTGTGCCTCGAATTTCAATACATTTGGTGTTTACTTGGCTCTTCGTTGTATGCTTCATTTTGGAAAATTAATGATACATTCAAGATATTGGTGGTTTTTCTATGATCTTAAAAATATAATGGACCTGCTTTTCCTTTTAATATAAGCTCTCTGACGCAAATGTAGTATGTGGCTCGTTTTAGCACTTTTCCTTGATCGATGAACTTAGCAAAATTCATCTCCAGGAATATTTTGAAATAAAAGGATATATACTATGTGAAGTCCAATGGAACTATCACATCAACCACAGGACATTAAAATTCAAATTCATCTTAAAATTAAAATTCGTCATTGTTATACTTACGGTGAAGCTAACAGTACAATAATTTTACTTAAACATCCCAAAATTGATTTTCTTGTGGATTTTTTATGCTTCTCTTATACAAACACATCCTGGAAACTATAATCATGGCTCACTTTATCTATTGATTAAAAAGCTTGTTCACCTCTTTAATGCACTTCATAGTTACTGTTAATACCATCAATGGGGATTTCTTACACCAATCCCCGCTTATGAAAATTGCCATCACCTTTCTTTTTTCCCTCTGCTTTCCCTTTCTGGTTACTTAGTCATTTTTCATAAAATGTATAGGTGCGGCGGTTAGCGGATTCACGTCTTCAGATTTCCAGTGATACTTTTATATCATGAGTCCGACCGACCGCTTCCCTATTTCATAACCAACAAACTTTTTGGATCACGGGTTCCTAGATAGGTGGGCTCAACATTTCATTTCCATTGTTACACCTCTTGTAAACAGCACTCGGGCTTCCCCAATCTACATATTGGCAACCAAATTCCCCTTTCTTTTTTCTCATTTTATTTTTGTTTCTGGTTACTTAGTCCTTTTTTCGAATGTGTCATTTTTCCGAATGTCTCATGCTTTTATATACAACACCTGAAGTTCCGCAATATACAAATTGACTGTCGAAGTTTGTCATTGTCCCCTATTCCATGTTACACATTTTTCAATCAAAAGCTGGGATACATAAAATTTGACCATCGGGCCCTCACGTCTCCTAGGTATAACTTATGGCCCTATTTTCAAGCCATTAATATTTCTTGTTCCGAGTATGTCTCATGCTTTTATATCATGACTTCGACCAATCGATTACCCATTGCATATTTGGCCACTATTACCATCACCGATTCCTGGCCACACTTTCTCAACATTGCGCTTCCATTGTTCTTCTACCTACAAAAAGCACCTGAAATTCCACGATATACAAATTGACCGTCGAAATCTGTCATTGTGCCATGTTCCATGTTACACATTATGCAGTAAAAATTTTGGAGACATACAATTTGACCATCGACCCCTCACGTCTCCTGAGTATAACTTGTGACCCTATTTTGAAGCCCACCCAATGACTTTCCATACTTGGCCATTTCTTGGAATCTCTTTCGCGGGTTGGAGGGTGGAAGAAATGTACAATTCTTAATATCTCTTCACCATCCCTGCCACCTTCACAATTTTTTCTAGATATGCAATTATTAATCTTTAATGCTAATAGCTCATCGTGCATGTACCGTTAATATTTTCATTAATGTCCGAAATGTTGTAGAATATTTGTTATTAATACAAATTAAACCAAGATTTGCAGAGAGTTGTGTTATCCTTTCCAAGTATTCATTTCAAGCATCATGAAATCTCTTTCGGACATCGTCTGGTTGAAGCCTTTACGAAATATCTAATCCTTAATCGCTCTTCACCGTCACAGCCACGTTCGCACTTTTTTATAAATATGCAATTAGTAAGATTTAATGGTAACAACTCATTATGCACGAACTGTGGAGATTTTCATTGATTAGTGAAAGGGTCGAGAAGATCTTCCATTTATGTGCATTAAACCAATATTTGTGGAGGGTTATATTATCCCTTCTAAATTTTCATTTCAAACATCATCTCGAACAAACAGAAATTGTCATTAACTTATGGCAGCAGTTCAATAACAACTCTGTCTAGACACAGTAAACACCTTCAGGGATGATGACCAAAGGTTCCAGTGCTAGAGGGCACATTATTACTACTCATGTCCCTCCATCCAAGAGAAAAATAGGAGATGGTCCCTTGGTGCACCGAGAGATATATTTCAAGCCAAAGAATTCCAAGGTAGCCCCGCCTGTCGACCTGCCTAATCATCGATTTCGAGCCCGGAGAAGATGATCTGATGGATGATGATACGATAATGGATGATGGAAATGAAGACGTTTTTTCCACTCCTGCACCCAAATTTAAATCAACCATAATGGGGGCCACTTCCTGGCTTGACGATGGTGGCCCTGACAAAACCAAAAGAAGGGGTTTCAAAAAATAAACCAACATTGAACGCAATATCCACTTTGCATCTCTAGAGTAGGAATTCCATAGGTCTAAATTAGTTTGTTCTCTGTGGAAGTATTTCACTATAAGGAAATGGTCTCTTGATGCTCCCATAAATATATTTAAAGCCAAATAGTTATTCAATTGCGGGACCACTCTCCTGTTCTTTGGATATACAATTAACATCTTAGGGGATGAGGACCATAACTCCCACTGGTGCAAGGAATATTCCTACTACTCGTCTCCTTCCATCCAGAATGGACTAATTTGGGCCTTTGGAATTGCTCGTGCAACCTGTGTCCCTGAAGTCTTTGACTGTGAGGAGGAGGTCTCTTGCTATGTCCTAACTTTCAGTTTCAGGATCTTCCGCTTTCCTTGTAATGTTTTTCGTCTTCTTCCTCACGGGAAGCTTGTGAGAACTATCAATTTTACCACGAGGATGGGTTCTTATGTCCTCCTGCATTTTAAAAACTATCGGTTTCTTTCTTGCCAGGGTGCAACATTGGAGCGATGCCAGCGTCAGGAGAAGGAGTGTTGTTCACCTGCTTCAAGCCAAGGATTTATTCCACTGCGGAACCAATTCTCCATTTCTTTGTCGCCTCAGATATTCTGCAAGATATTGAGATTGCAACAACAAACATTGACCTTCTGTTGATAAGACTTCAAGTATTTCCTAAAAAACAAACATGGTAATGAGTTTTGTATGCATGTTGAAGAGCATCTCGATGGCTCCTACATGTTGTAGATAATCTACCTGTGTTTATGACAAACATATTCGATGTTTTGGTGCAAAGAAATCAGTCCAATTTGTATGGATAGATATACACTGCCCAGTATATATATTTTTAATGGTTTTACTATTAAAAATTTTTCCTTGGAATCTTGGTTGCTGCTTCTTTGCTGAATTTAGCACTACTTGTCATTGGCATGGCTCGATAGTCTTGTAGTTCTTGAATATTGTATTGGATCAAGTAATTTGATCTAATATGGAACATTTAACAATTATATGACAATGCATTGTGTCGATCCCATCAGGATTTTATGGAAACAAAAATGAATTTTAGATAGTTTCAAACCAACATTCAATTCTATTCATAATGTGGATAGAACATGTCAAGACCAAATCACGATGCGGCTTGCCAAAATGATGCCACGTGTCGCAATATCATTTGCCCACATCTGTCAAATCGAAACTTGTCATGTCAGCATATGCCAACTCAGTATTGACACATCATTTGCCACGTGTGAGGCCGTACCTCTACCACGTCATCATGTATGGACTGTACAATCAACATTTTTTTTTTTTGCCTGTTTGGCAAATCGAACAGATCACGATATCCCACTCATCCGATGTCAGTTTGACCCCATTTGAAGTGTGTTGGGTTCGTGATGATGAGTGCTACACACCCATTCATTTTGAGGTGATTCCAAACACTTTGATTTTTGGGCTAAATTTTGACCCCTGGTCCAGATTCTGATCAAGGCCCCGCCCTAGAATTTTCGTTTTCATCTCAGCTTTGCTAGGAAAATGATTTCTTATTTCCCTTTCACTTCCTTGATACCTTTACTTTGAAAGGGAACATTTTATTAGTTGTCCATCCCCTAGCCTATATTTGAGCACTTTTTACTTTATTAATGAAATTACCAAATTTCTTGTTTGCAAAAAAAAAAAACAAAAACAAAACCTGATCTATAGTAGCTGTAGTCAAATGGGGATATGAAATCAACTACAATATTAAAATTCAATATCGTCATTGTTGTTTCTAGACATGAAACTATTAACCTTTAATGCTAACAACCCATCCTGCAAGAATTTTAATACTTAAGTTAATATGTCAAAGTCATGGAAGAATGTATCAAGAACACAATTACTCCCACAAGTTGCGATAAAAACTAATCTTCAACAAAGCATTTGCTCAGACCCTTTTTAATGGTAAAATCACAATAGAAAATGAGTAAGTGGATAAAATATTGGATGAGAAAATGATGGTTTTTCAATGGGTATTTCCAAGTATATGCAATAATTATACAACTTCTCCAGAAACATACAGAAAAAATATTACCAGGAAATGGAATATCTATTATAGATTTGAATATATTAGCCCTTCTTTTCCCTCTTCTATACTTAACCAAATTCCCGTTTGTTTTTCCCGTCTACTTTCTCTTTCTAGTTACTTAGTCATTTTTTCAAAAATGTCTAACTGTGTGGGTTGGCGGGCTCATAGGTTCACATTTGCACTTGTGATTTTATATCCTGAATCCGATTGACCGTTTCCCATTCCATACCTAGAAACTTTTCATATCGTGGATTCCCAAGACAACGAGCTCTAGATTGCACTTCCATTGTTACATGACCTGCAAACAACACTCGGACTTCCGTGATACACAAATTTATTGCCGAACTCCCACATCATACCCTCTTCCGTGATACATGGTTTGCACTCAAAAGTTCCAAGACCTGCAATTTGACCTTCGGGTTGTCACGTCTCCCGGGGAACTATTTTCACCCCATTTTGAAGCCCGTGCATTTACTTTCCATACTTGGCCAGTTCTTGGAATCTCTTTCACACCTCCAATTCCTAAACGTTGTTTCCTGTGCCCGCCACCTTCACACTTCTTTCCAAGTATGCAATAACTAAGGTTAATCCTAACAGCTCACCATGCCTCCAGGAGACAGTCATACTAACTGTTCCTACACAACTTGTCCAGAAACATGCAGAAAACATCCTTCCAGGTAAAGGGATATATATTACAAATATCAATATATTATCTATAAATTGAATACCATTTCCCTATTCCATACTCACTGAATTTTTCACTTGTGGGTTCCCGGAAAGGCGGACTGCACTTCTAGTGTTCCTTGACCTGCAAACAGCACCCCGACTTCCGTGATATAGAAACTGACTTCTGGACTCCCACATCATCCCCTCTTCCGTGTTACACATTTTGCACTCAAAAGTTCCGATACATACAATTTGACCATCGAGGCCTCACGTCTCCTCGAGAACCCTTGTCACCCTATTTTGAAGCCCGTCCGACCTCTTTCCACACTTGGCCATTTCTTGGAATCTCTTTCGAGGATCGTCAGATTGGCGGGTTCAGACGATTTCCAATTCCTAGTCGATGTTTCCTTTTCCCGCCACCTTCACACTTCTTTCCAAGTATATGCAATAAGTATACAACTTCTCCAGAAACATGCAGAAAAGATATTTCCAGGAAATGGGATATCTATTACAGATTTGAATATATTAGCCCTTCTTTTCCCTCTTCTATACTTAACCAAATTCTTGTTTCTCTTTTCCCTCTACTTTCTCCTTCTTGTTACATAGTCGTTTTTCCGAAAATCTCTAGTTGCATGGGTTGGCGGACTCATGGGTTCACATTTGCACTAGTGATTTTATATCGCGACTCTGACCGACCGCTTCCCCATTCCATACCTAGCCACTTCTCTGATCATGGATTCCCAGGTAGGCAGGCTCTAGATTGCACTTCCATTATTTTGTGACCTGCGAACATCACCCTGAATTCCACGATATACAAATTTACAACCAGACTCTCACATCATACCCTCTTCCCTATTACATAGTTTTCACTCAAAATTTTCGAGACCTACAATTTGACCAGTGAGTCCTCACGTCTCCTATGGGACTATTGTCACCCCATTTTTAAGCCCGTCCATTCGCTTTCCATACTTAGCCATTTCTTTGAATCTCTTTCACAGATCGTCGGGTTGGCGGGTTCATGAAATATCCAATTCCTAATCGCTCTTTCCTGTGCCCACCACCTTCACACTTCTTTCCAAGTATGCAATAACAAAGGTTTAATGATGACAACTCACCATGCCCCGAGGAGACCGTCATAATAATTGTCCCTATAAAACTTGTCTAGAAACATGTAGAAAATATCCTGCCAGGTAATGGGATATCTATTAAAAATATCAATATATTAGCGAAAACAAATTCCATCGAATTTTTTGCTTGCGGGTTCCTGGACAGGTCGGTTCAATATTTCCCTTGCATTCTTCCTCGACCTGCAAATAGTACCAAGAATTCCATGATATACATGCAGAAAAGATATTTCCAGGTAAAGGGATGTCTATTACAAATTTAAATATATTAGCAAAAATGAGTCTGATTGACCGTTTCCCTATTTCATACTTAGCCACTTTTTCGATTGCGGGTTCCTGGATAGGCGGGCTCAAGATTTCCCTTCCATTGTTCTATGACCTATAAATAGCACCCGCAATTCCGCAAATATACAAACCGGCCGCTGGATTGCCCCATCATGCACTCTTCCCTTTTATGCATTTTGCAATCAAAATTTTCGATACATACAATTTGAATGTCGAATTTCACCTCTACTAAGAATCCCCTGTAACCCTATTTTGAAACCCATCCGACTACTTTTCATACTTTGGCCATTCCTTGCTTGCACTCTTCCCTTTTATGCATTTTGCAGTCAAAATGTTCGAGAAATACAATTTGACTGTCAAACCTCACCTCTACTAAGAATCCCCTGTAACCCTATTTCGAAACCTGTTTGACCACTTTTGATACTTGGTCATTCCTTGCTTGCACTTGTTTATAGTAAAAAATTATTTATAAATATATTGTTGGACACACCTACCACACTTAGAGTGGGGGGGGTGAATGAGTGTGGGGATATTTTTCCCAAAACTTCCCTCTTACAAAAAACTCATTAGTTAGAATTCGACATATACTCATTACTCATTGCTGTCATTAATAATCAGTTAGATGTGAATACATATCAGCAACATATATCAGCAATATATCATCAACAAATCATCTCCACAAGGAACACAAGATGTATGCAGAATTTTTCTTTTCATTATGGACTTCAATCCGGGGGTTTTTCAGCAACAAATAAATAGAGTACAACTCTACAAGAGCACCAGATCTATATTCAAGACTCAGCTTACATTCTCAGCACCAACTGAGATGAGGCAACAATCCTCAACATATATCAATTTGTACCATAAACAAGAGCATTAACCATGCACCAACCTGTGCCAAACAACCTGTAATCAACTTGTACCATAAACAAGTGCATCCAACCATGTACCAAGTATATACCAATCATGTTTCAACTACTCATCAACAATGACTCATCAATATGTACCAACATCATCAACTATCACCTCATGTATGTGCCAACTCATCAACTTCTTGTCTCAACCATGACTAGTTTTGGATTAGTCAACAACCCTAACTTGAAATAATCATAACTTTGTACCAATAATGAATAAAGATATGAAACTGATACAAAATGTTCTTCAGTGTGTTTTATGCAATTCCTACAAGTGGCACTACTTGTAACCTCTCAGAAAAGTAGGTATAGCAAAATGGCATACCTTGTTGAATTCTGGCTTATTCTAGAGAGCGACCTTGTAGAGAGTTCCCCGCACAAAATATTTGATGAAATGATATGAAATTGTTACATAGAATACTACAGACTCTAAACTAACCAACACATTTGGTCTCATTGAATTTTTATCTTTTATGAAGAATTTATGATGTTTTTACCTGAAACACCTGATTTTGACTAGTTTCAGGACTAGCCACAAACCCTATTTTCCACGGAGGGTAACTCCAAAAATACAACGACCCACAAGTTGAATTTTTAACCAAAGATAATTGGATATGTTTTATCACTTGCATAGCAATTTCAGGATCTGAATCATTATAGAAAATTTTTTTATAGCGAAAATGGTGAGATGACCTGTAAATAACATACCTTAGAAAGCACCATCAAAAGAATTTATCCTTACTTGCATTTCGGCCTTCTTTTCTTTAATTTCCTTAGAATTTCGGCTTAGATATCCTTTTTTACCTCATCCACCTATAGATATTCAATATCCTCAGGTGTTCCACACCAAAAATGCTCAAGAATCTCTCACAAGAAGCTCTCCATCAAGACTCCAAAATATATTCCCACAAGAAGCTCTCCATTGATTCACAAAAAGGATGATCTACAAGAGACCATTGCTATTTTATTTATACTTTCATTCTTTAGGTCACTTAACCCATTTTTAGGTCACTTAACCCATTTCTAGGTCACTTAACCTATTTTCCTTATTTTAGGGTTAA
>JASDQU010712207.1:11707-24431 GCA_032191745.1 Picea mariana | reverse complement strand
TAAGGTCTTATTTCTAAGTATGCAATTATCAAGCTTTAATGCTAAACCAATATTTGAGGAGATCTCCCATTAATACACATTAAACGAAGATTTCTAGAAGGTTATATTATCCCTTCCGAGTGTTAATTTCAAACATCATGGAATGTCATTCATGCGATGTCGGGTTGGCCCATTCACGGAATCTTCAATGCCTAATTCTGAAAATGAGTCCGACCAACCATTTCCCTATTCCATACTTAGCCACTTTCCTGGGATTCCGAAAATATACAAACCGATCACTAAACTACCCCATCATGCCCTCTTCCGTTTTACACGTTTTGCAGTAAAAAATTCAGAGACATACAATTTGACTGTTGGAAAGTCACCTCTCCTGATTTCCCCTGTAAACCTATTTTGAAGCCCGTCCGACCGCTTTTCATACTTGGCCATTCCTTGCTTTCGCTTCCCTGTCTCTGTCACCCTCGCACTTGTCTATAATAAAACATTGTTTATAAACACACACACACACACACACACACACACACACACACACACACACACACACACACAAGGTCTTATTTTTAAATATTCAATTAGTAAGCTTTAATGCTAACAACTCATCATGCAGGAACAATATAGATTGTCATTGATGAGCAAAAGGCTTGAGGAGATATTTCGTTAATATGCATTAAACCAAGATTTGCGAAGGGTTATATTATCCCTTCTGAGTGTTAATTTCAAATATCATGGAATGTCATTCACACATCGTTAGGTTGGCACATTCACGAAACATCCAATACTTAATTTCTCTTCTTTGTACCCACCACCTTCACACTTCTAAGTATGCAATAAGTAAGTTTTACTTCTAACAACTCATCATTCAACACCCATAGATATTTTCATTAATGAGCGAAAGGTTCGAGGAGATTTCCCATTCACACGCATTGAACCAACATTTCCGAAGGGTTATATTATCCCCTCCAATTGTTCATTTCAAGCATTGTTTGGAGAAAACATATGTTCTCATAAAATTATGGCACCAACTCGAAAACAGTTCTGTGGAGATACAGTGAACATCTTCGGGCCTGAGGACAAGAACTTCCAGTGGTCTAGGGCATATTCTTACTACTCATCCCCTTCCACCTAGAATGAAATAATTTGGACCTCTGGGATTGCTTGTGCAGGTTGTGTCCCTGAATTATTTGACTATAAGGAGATGGTTTCTTGGCGCGCGGATAAATATATCTCAGACCAAATAATTATTCCACTGCGGGACCACTCTTTTGTTTCTTTGTCACCTCAGGTCTTCTGCTAGATGTTAAGATTGTCGGATCCAACATTGATGTTGAAAGGAGAAGACTATAGGCAGCTCCTAAGAAAGAATAATAACGGGTTGGACCCCTTGACCGAGTTCCTAGAAGACCTGATGGAAGTTCCTCAAGATATCACAAACTTTCAGATTAGTTCATTTAGAAATCCATTTTGGAAAATTTCCTTGCTGTTTACAAGAACAATGGGACAGGAATCCACAACAACTATTCCCCTCATGGTTCTTTATATTTTGTATTTCACAGTCAAGGAACAAGCCATTTTTGATTGGGGGAAGCTAATTTCCCATGAAATCTATTCCCAATTGTCAAGCTTCAAAAAGGACAAGAAATTTTATATGTCATCCTTCTTGTTTTTTGCGATAGCACATTGCAATTTCCAAAAGTGTTTCTATCCAAGAGGGTAAACTGGGAATTTGACCCAGTAACCTTCTGGTACCAGGCCTTGTGAAAGAACAAGGCCTCCCACTATTTTTATGAGGTATTTAATGACTTTGTCTCTATTTTCAAAATTTTGTTATTAGGAGAAGATGCTCCCTGCATATTTGACCAGGCAACCAAGTTTTTGGATAGGAAGGGGGCACTTGAACCAATCGGTAATTATAGTGTGATAAGGATTTTTGGCTCCAAGGAAAAACTTGCTCTCCTTCCATGTCACATTATGGACATAATGTTTGTTACAAAAGTAGCAAGGAAATACAACTACTGGTTGCATATATTCCATGAGAAGAGAAAAAAATAGTTCATTCCTTTGCCTTGGAAAGTTGGGGACTTCTTGTTGAGGAATGCCAACAAAATTGGTGAATTCACAACCCATTTCAACAACTTGAACCTAAGATATGATGAAAATCTAAGAGGGTTCGACCCTAATATTTTTTTTTAGAACATTTACTTACACTTGGCCTCGACATATCTTTTTTCTAGAAACACCTGAGCGAAAACAGAGACACTTGTGACAACACTCCTGCTTCTTATGCCAACGACCTAGACACATTGCAAAGCACCATTGAATTGTACAAGAAACAGGGAAAAGGCCTTGGTGAGCAGAGTGTTCAATCGCATAACACTCCCAAAAGTACGACATCCTAGAGCATCGCTCCAACAACCCACCACAGTAAGAAAGCAACCCAAAGTTCTTCAAATGGAGGAGGATATAACAACCCTCCTCATCCTAAAATTGATAGTTCTCACAAGCTTCCCGTGGAGAAGAAGAGAAAAAAAAATTGTAAGGCAGGCGGAAGAGCCCGAAATTGAGAGTGAGAACATGGAACTTGATATTGATCCAGATAGCATAGTCTCCCAATGGACATAGTTGATAGCATTGAGGTCGATAATTCCAGACTAAAGTACTGAGTCAAGGAATTGGAGGAAGCTTTGATTCCTATGCCATTTCTTGCTAGTCCTTTAGCAATAGCCATGCCTGCCACCCCTGTAGCCAAGTTAAAAGGATCCTCTAGCTTCCTCGCATTGTGTAGAGGATATGTGGAGAATATTATTAATAAAATAATGGAACTGATTACTAAGGCCTGGGAAACATCACAAACTATGGCTTCCTTTGGAACGAGGGCACATAATTTGCTCGAACATTTGCAGGCGGGTTTAAAAAATGAAGAACGCTTCAATTTCAACATGGTCCTCCATTTTGGTACCCATGTCAACAACATGACAGAAATGAGAAAAAGACAACATGATCTCCCCTCCAAAAAACGGATCACTCAATTAAATGCATGCTGGAAAGAGAAAGTGAAGAACTTGCATCTCATTGTCCAATCATGTGAGCAAGCCATATCAAAGAAAGAAAAAATTATTCACAAAGTTGATCAAAATAGACTTAGCCAGAAGGACCAATGAGTTCCAAGACCCCAAGTTAATCGCCAGCACCTTTCCCTTAACTAAGCAAGCCTTCGATAAACAAGTTGATATTTTAAAGGCGCTGTCTTTAGAAACTTTTTACAACATCCTTGAATATGGTGAAGATGACATGGACAACTGGCTAGTCGACTATTCGGTATAGAATGAAGACATTGATTAGGCTCTGCGTAATATTTCTATCGATCTAAGGGAATTAGAAAAGGAACTTTTCAACATAAAACTCCAGAATGAGATCAACATCTCCCCTTGAGAAGATACATTGAAGAATGGGTCGAAAGGGAATTGAAGTGGGTCATCGACGAAAGGAAACAGGCAGTTGACACGATTCTAGTAGCCGTCCATGATAGAAATAAAAAGGCATCAACAAGCAAATAGAAAAAGGGTTGATATGTACCATCACTGTAAGTCTATACTGATCACATCCTTCTTTGTTTATCAATCAAATTATTCCACCTTTTTAAACAGAAATGTCTAGCCAAAGACTGATACCTTCCAATTGCTTCTTTTCAGGTATTACACTCTACCGTCGCCCACTTATTCTTTCCACAGTCCTATTTCTTATACATATTTCTCTTATGGTCCGCGGGAGCCCCAATCTCAGTCTATATGAAAAACACATTTAAATTTCTAGGAATATGTAACAGACAATATTTTTTTTTTATATATTCCAAATAAAACTATTTTTTTATCTCCTTTTATATTTATGTTCTCGTAAATTTTTATTTTCAACTATGTTGAATGTCAGGAAGTTATGTTTATTTAATTTGAATTATATTTTTCTTATGCATATCATTTTCTCCTGCTATGCTTATAACATTTTTTGTCTTGACACATATAGAGACATACAAGCTAGATGGTCTATGGCATTGTACTTAACTCTAACTAGTTGAAAATATACATTGAAGAGATAAAACATTGAACATATAAAACATGCAAAGTAGGAACGAAAATTTCGAACATAGCAACTCACACTACTGAAAGAACAAAAATTCGAACATAGCAAGATGGATTATATAGTTTCAAAAAATAAATGGGACTCTAGAGACCATGTGTCATTCACTGCATGGATACCACCTGTGCTTCATGCTTCTTGCCACATATCCGCTGCAATTTCCATATGTCTCCTCTACTTTTTCCCGACCATGTGCATTTATTCCCCAATTCAACCTGGCATGGACTACGCTTCCATGCAACACTTGTTCAAGTTTACATCATCTACAGTAGCATGTTCTTTTGATTATATGAGTGACACCACCTTTAACAATTCATATTTATCTTTAGATGCGGAGTCCTTGTACAAGCATACATATTTTATCCATACTACTAAAACACAATTGTGCCACCATTGGTTGACATTCTTTGAAGACATTTCATCCATGTAAAATATTGCCTTGATTTTGGTTTCATTGATATAAAAGTGTTATTGACTCCATTCAAGTAACTAGGTAATATGAAAAGCATCCTTGTTGTGTGAAGCATAAGCATTAACCAAGATAGTGGTTAAATTCCAATACCAGTAAGGCTACTTCCTAAAATATAAGGTCTCAAAGTAACTTGTCAATTCTTTAAGAACTCAAATTTGTGCATTATAGGTATCTAGTAAGTAATTATCCATTATTTTCCTTATAAAAATTGGTGAACCTTTAGGCTCCTGTACAACATGATCTAGCATTATGGTACTTTTGTTCTACCATCATACTTGAAATATTATAAATTATGGTTACATAAAGTGCATGGTTCATAGAAGAAGTCACATAAGGTGTTATGAAGTATATGGGATTGTATTTTCCCAGATTCATGGACCTAGAAAGGTTAAATAGAATAAATCCTAAAGTTGGGTCTATAGATTAACTTTTGCAAGTCTAAGAGACATGAGATGCTCAATTTTCCTGAAGTCCTAAACCGAAAATATTATAAAAGATAGTCCATTTCAGAGTAGGGTCCATTAAAAAACACATATGATTCCAAGAAAACATGAATTCCAAGAACTACCCAAGAGAAATACATGGACCAATAAAAGAGTTCCAAGTGGTAGTAAGGTCTTGGGTACTTAAAGGAGTAAAGAAAATTTGTTTTCAACCAATTGACTATGTAAAGAGATACATGCTTAATGAAAATTTCACATGTTTCCAATATGCTTCAAGTTTGTTTTGTTGACAATATTATATTCCTTATGTTTTATGATCTGTAGGATTCTTCTCCCTAGAACCAATGCCACATGTACTTGCAACTACAAGATTTTGGGAATTTCACCACTAAAAAATATCCAACTCATATCTCTACCTCTACGATCCTCCAAAATGGGTGTTTTTTCAACCAAAGTTATCAAATTTGGATATTTTGGGGTTCGTAATAAAAGTATTTCAAAATGAATATGGAAACATTATTGATTTGAATAGATCCTTGAAATTTCAAAATGTTAAAGTTGTAAATTCTCTGGTTATTTTTCTTTGTTAAAGAAACATTTTTTTTTCATGCTTAGTGTATGTTTCATGATGTGGAAAAGTGATGATGTGGATAATGGGCATGGAATATGGTGATTGTATGAGTTTTAAAATGGGATAGTTCCCTTGTAGGTCTTGGTGGTACTAGAGGACAAGCCTTAGTGTTGGGATTGACAAGAGTTACCCAATTCCACATTAGGGAAGGTTCGTCAAAAGACTCAATAAAAATTAGGCCTTGCCTTTAGTGTTGGGAGTTTTGAGGAGTTACCCATGAGTCATTTGTTGGGGTAATGATCCAGAATGGATCCAGGAACCAAAATGGGTCTAGGAAGGCCTAAAAATCAAAGTTCTCAAAATGGATTCAAAACGGCGTGTGCGTAGGCATTGTCGATACGAACCCAACACAACTCGAACGGGATCAAACGAATGTCGTATGATCAATATATCACGATCTGTTCGTTTCGTCAAATAGGCAAAAAGAAATGATGATTGTACAGTCTGTACAATGCTAACGTGGCAACTGAATATATGATCCGCTGGATCTTTTAATGACTTATGGTTGTGTTTTAATTTTGCATGCGGTAATTAACCATTTGAGAAAACTTAGTGAAGAATGAGGAAAGAAGAGGAATTATAACAGCCATATACATATGTGCAGATCTGAAATGCAATAAAAGACAACAAACCATAACACACAGATTGATAACGGAGTTCGGCACAACTTTGCCTACGTCTCCGGGCCTTTTTTCTGTGGGGGAGGCTTCTTTATTTCTGCTCAAGAGCTCAAAAGTACATCGCTGCAATGCCAAATGGCTACAATACTGATCTGGTCATGTTCACCCACATCTCTAGAACCATGCACAGAAAACGACACGCAAAAGGGACGTCCGGAGCTCCCAGAAATGATTCGACATCGTCTCCTCCTCAAAAGCTTCACTGCATCAAAATGAATTTGGCTTGGCTTCCCTCCAGTATAACCCTACTCTGACTGCTCTTATGGCTTCGAAGTGGTCAAAAACCCCTATCTGGGCTCTTTCGGCACTTCAATCGGTCGAAAAACGAAGAAGTTATGCCTCCTGGAAGTTTTCCCCTTCAAGCTTGCTGTCACTCGTTCTACAGAACGCACCCTTGTTCTTTAAACATGGCACACATGCTTATTTAAGCGTAAAAACCCAGGACCGGGTGCAACCGCGCGAACGGTGCAAACCATAGAATGGTTAGGGTGCCTCCAGCCCCTAACTTCCTAGGCACCTGGGCATATGGTCATACGACCTCGCGCAAATGCAGAAAGGGGCTAACTATTAACCAACCGTTGGAACCACTCCCACACGCTCCCGATTGGTTACATGAAACGACATAAAACCATGGTTTTACAATACAATTCCCATGCACACACAACTGTCGGGCCATATATATAACACGGTCATATTACATTTCAAACGACCACGAGCCGGGGCTAAGCCCCGGCCTGACCCCCCGCCCAATATACAAACATGTAATTTTAAATACATTCAAACATATACATTTAACAAGAACCAACTCGTGGTCCAACGGTTGGGCGGTCGTGCGAAGGCGTTATGCATTGTGGGAGGTTTGGGGGTCGAACCCCGCGGACTCCACCATAAATTTTACATAACAATATAAACCAAACAATGAGTGACACGTGGTGCCCACAGATTGGGCCACGTGTCCTCATACCATTTGCCAATAAACGGACACGTGTCACTTCCAGATTTGATAGCTGCCAACCAACGAATGCTTGCCACATCACCACTTGACACGTCATCTTCCATATTCCATGTCATCCGACATGTAGGCCGCTGACATCATCCAATTCCACGTCATCGTATGGTCACCACGTCAGATGCTGACGTCACCCATGCCACATGTCACCCTTCTAGTGGTGACACGTGTCACCCTGGGATTGGCCCAACTATATGCCCAAAAGTCCAAATCTGCCTGCCATGTGTCATTTCCCGAGGTTGCCACATGTCACCTGTATGGACCTGCCATGTGTCGTCTGTACGGACCTGCCACGCCAGCGTATGGACATGCCATGTTAGCGTCCGTACGGACTGCACAATCAACAATTTTTTTTGCATGTTTGACTTTTCGGACAGAATACGATATCTTCTCCATACAGACTCTGTTTGACAAAGTAAATATACCACCGGAATCAGGAAGACGAGATGGACGCAATGGTGTTGGTTTCGTCGGATTCTGAGCACTTTCATTTTTGAGCATTTTTCAAGCCCTGTCAAGCCTCTGAATCCGATTTCGGATCACTATACAAGTCATACAGATGATGTGGTAGGGTGCATTGGTGCTGAAGTGGGTAGGTGCAGATGTGGATGATTCAAATCATGACATGTGGCACCACTGCAAGGGTGACACCTGGCATGGGCTGATGTGGTAGGTACAGTCAGCATGCTGACATGGCAGACATGTGGTAGACGTGGTCGAATCAGGCTCAGACACGTGGCATGTATTTGGGAGAATAGAATGGTGCCATGTGGCCCAGTCATGGGCTTCCACATGGCACCCATTCATTGGTCATTTTATTGGTTGTTTGGGAAAAAATTATGGAGGGTCCGTGGGGGTCGAACTCGTGAACCCATAACGTTGGGCGAAATTAAGGGATGGGGCCTAGCCCCAGCCCTGACGCGAGCCATACGACATCCCACATGACCGGTCATATATGACCACTTACTTCATTGTATTTGGTGCACGCGTATATATGTGTAGCTCCCGACTATTATACCCCGAGGCATAAGAATACAACCACGCCATAAGACCTGGACTTTATTGTTAGCGTGAATATTTATGGGTTAGCACTCGGTCGGTTAGGCTAGCCCACCAACCAAGGGCATAACTAGGGGCTATACAACCAGGGCTACAACTGATTAAGCACATGGAGGAATAGTGTTGGGCCATATGGCCATGCCACAGGACCAACACCCAGAACCGGAGGGGGCTAGCGAACCAGTGCCAGCCCAGGGACACATGGAGTGCGCCCCATATGCTCAGGAGTGAAGAGGAAAGGGGTTGCACCCTTATATTTTGAAAAAGTGGGTTTTTCCACTTTATATTAATATTTTTAATTGGTTTTAAGCCTGTTTGAGGGGATTTTGGTCATTTTTGGAGGATATTGGGCCCTTTTTGAGGCCATATCTTGGGGAGAAGTTGGGAGGTTGTTACCCACTTCTAGTATATATAAACTAGAGGTTCTTTAATCCATGGGGGAGGTTCAGATCAGGAAAATGTTGATGAATTGTTGAGGCAAATCCATTTTTATGCAGGGAAGATATTGAGGAGCGCACCTTTGCGAGCCATTTCTGGGAGCTTCGTTCATCTGTTTTCAGTGCCATCAGTTTTGATGGGTTCTTGAAATCTAGAAGAACAAAGATATATCATTTATGTAATACATTGGAACTTTTATGATTTACATTTGAAGCTTCAAACAAAAATAAGAAATACTCACCTACTCAGACAAAGGTCCGGAGACGTAGGCGAGATTGCCGAACTCTGTTATCACTTTGGTGTTTATGGTTTGCTGTTCTTCATGCTTATTTTTAGATTTGTATATTTCTTAATGGATTCTATGTTTCCTCTTGAATTCTTCGTCTTTCATTAATTTCCTAAATGGTAATTTATCTCATGCTTTAAAACTCAACCACTGTCGTTAAAAGATCTTTTTAGATCAAGTGGTATTAGAGCTAGTTGACGGTTGGTTTTTGATTTTTCATGATTACTAGGGAAAAGTTGAATCATGGTGAAGGTGAGATTGTTGAAGAGAGTCCTAAGATTGGATTGAGAAAGAGAATTTCTCAAATTGAGAAGATGGCATCGGAAGAGGGACTTTATCATGATGAGAAAGAGTTTCAAAAACTTTCTTCGCCATGTCGGAGATGATGAAGGTTCTATATGAGGATTGCTTGGAACAGAAGAGACCAGTTCTAGGTGAATCTTCAAAGGTCAAAAGTGAATAAGGAGAGTAGCCTCCTCAAATTCCTCCTTCACCTCCTTCTTCTCCATCAAATTCTTCTTCTTCAAGTTCAAGTTCTAAATCCACTGCAAGAAAACATGTTCATAAAAATAAACATGAAATGCCTTTACTTAAGCTTGATGTAAAATTTGAATTACCCATGTATGATGGTAAAGTCAATGCAGAGAGAATTGACAATTGGGCCAGATAGATGGAGGTTTATTGCAGTGTGCAACAAATCAAAGATGAGGCCACTCAAATCAAATTGGCATCACTTCAGCTTGCATGCACAACACTTATCTGGTGGAAAATCAATTTGAAAAATGGCATGCAACAAGTGGGTAATGTATTTCCATCATGGAAAATTTTTATTTATGCACTTAGAAATAAATTATATTCTTTGCATTATAAAGAAAAATCTTTAATTGAATGTCAAGGTCTTAAACTAAGAAAAGGACAAATAGTGCAAGAATACACTGATGGATTTCATAAAATGGCATTGATGTTAGATATTCCTTTACAAACCCAAGAAACTCTTATGAAGTATACAGAAGGTTTAACTGCACATATTTGAAACACTGTATTTATGTTTGGACCTACTAATATTGATGAGGTTTCTGTTCAAGAAATATACATTGAATCAGGGAAAACAGGGGTTGGTGTATCAGGGGAATCATCCTCAAGGAAAGAGGACAAAAGGAAGTGGAATGGAAAGAAGGAAAATTCAGTGGCAAGAAAGGAAGAGAAGCCCTCTTGCAAGCATTGCAAGAAAGAAGGGAAGGATGAGGACCATTGCTGGAAATTACATCCCAAGAGGAGACCGAAGTGGTTCAAAAAGAGGAAGGGAGGAAAACAGTTGCAGTTGGAACACGACCAACAGACTTGGGATCAGATTCACGTGATGAATCTAAAGTCTCATTGGTTGGTTTGGCAGGTAAAATTGGTGATGGATTTGATTCTAGAACTAAATTGTTTCACATAAGGGTCATAATGAGGCATACTAAGGTCAATACATTGATAGATAATGGATCTCGATCTAACTTGATTTTAGAGGAAGTGTTTAAACAATTGGGATTAAACACTCAGATGCATCATAAGCCTTACTCACTTAAATGGATAAGAAACAATCATAAATTTCCCATAGCAAAGAAATGCACATTAAAGTTTCCAATCTCATCTAAGTTTGTGGACGAGGTAACATGTGATGTGGTGCCACTCAATGAATGTGGAATGGTGTTAGGAAGTCCTTATTTGTATGATCACAAAGCAATCTTCTACAGGGAACATAATCAATATAACTTAATCAAAGCAGACAAAGAATATGTGGTACATGCTCATCATTTAAAATCAAATCAATCTCTTCAAACAATGGAGCAATTAATAAAGGCATCTCATGCAAGCAACACACCTATAATTGTTTCAAATCAAGTAATTGATCTTAAGCAAGAACATGAGATGATTGTAGAATGGAAGATCAATCACACTTTGCTTCAATATAAGATAATGTCGTGCAAGTATTACAAACATATCAGTTCATTTGCAACCATATTTTTTATGTTATCCTTAGTAATGTTGTCAACATAGATGATAGTGGCTTCAGTAAGATGTGGCAGAGTACAAATGGATAACAATATGTTGTCAGTTATCATGGTTTTTTTACAGTTGATCTTGATGCGACAAGTGTGTAGGACAAAGTTTAAAGACAAAGAACAAGTGGGGTGGCCTATATTGCACTTGATGACTGGTTAGTAACCTTTTGGAGGACCAAAAGGTCTTTAGTGGGGAGGCGAAAAAAATTGTTTTCAATGAGAGGTTTGACTGCATTGGAAGGGTCCTTTATCTTACGAGGATCTAAAGGGATCACCCTATTAATATTATGGTAGCTTCGGGAGGTATGAACCTCTATTGTGACCTATAACGAGACTAGAATCCTCTGGAAGGAAGCAAAGAATTAAAGGAAACCCTAGACAAGTTGTCGGTTGAACAAATATATTTAAATTGAATATATTGATGCCGAGAAAGAGAAGTTGGCACCAGTTAGACTAGCTAGTCCACTATAAATACAGTGTGCCAGTTTCATTATTTCATATCTCAGCAGTTATAGTGAGAGCTAAGTCTGCGCAGGCAGCAGTAGTTTGGTGCACAAGTTTTTGGGAGAGCTAGGAAAGTGGCGCGCTAGCTTCTGGGTGGGATCATCTGTTCAGTTTAGTTTCTATTCTCTTTCTTGGTGCATTTAGCCTCTCTTGGCTATTGATTGCTACCAGGATTCTCTTCTCAGTCAAGGTCAAGGTGCTCGGAGGGTGGCTTCAGCCTGTGGTTGGGTGACGAGGGTATCGTCAATGGTTAAACGAGCAAAATCCTCTATATTCTAACAGGTTATGGGCCCACACCCCCTTCAGTCAGCCTAAAATGCTGGAAGGAAACATAACCGCTAGGTATTGAGCTCATTGAGGAACTGCCGCTAGAGTCACTAGGAGGAGTAGCTTCCAAAGAACTGCAGCTAGGGTTACTAGCAGTAGCAGTTGCAGAAACCCTAATTCTCAGATCCAACACCTTGTGATGGAGTGTCTTGCTCAATGAGAAGATATTCAGATGTGCCCTAAATCAACACACCTATTGACTTTCTCAGAAGAAAGAAATGACGAAGTTAAAGTTTTGGATCAAGGCATGACCAACTATTAGTCAACCGAAGACATGTGCGAAACAATCAGTCTCTTACATTACTCAACACTTATCGGGACAAATGAAGACGATATGTGGATAATCGATAGTGGAGCTTCTAGACACATGATAGGAGATCAAGCCAGACTCTCAGATCTAAATGAGAGAAATACATTGTACAAAGTGGAGCTTGGAGACAAAATCACCTACCCCATCGAAGGATTTGGACAAGCCTCCATCAAATTGGAATCAGGTAATCATGTTCACTTAAGAAATGTTCTATATGTACCTGGTTTAGAAAAGAATCTTGTATCAATATCATGTTTAGAAGACAAAGGAAACAGAATAGCCTTCATAGATGAAAAAGTGTTATCATGGCATAAGGACTCCAACATAGAAGATGCTAGGGTTATTGGAAGACGTGAAGGGAATCTATATAGACTACTAGAACAAAA
>JASDQU010712207.1:592-11192 GCA_032191745.1 Picea mariana | reverse complement strand
CCTTATGAGTGTTAATTTCAAATATCATGGAATGTCATTCACACGTCGTTATATTGGCGCATTCATGAAACATCCAATCATTAATTGCTCTTCTTTGTACCCACCACCTTCGCATTTCTAAGTATGAAATAAGTAAGATTTACTTCTAACAACTCATCATCCAACACCCATAGATATTTTCATTAATGAGTGAAAGGTTCGAGGAGATTTCCCATTCACACCCATTGAACCAACATTTTCGGAGGGTTATATTATCCCCTCCAATTGTTCATTTCAAGCATTGTCTGGAGAAAATAGACGTTCTCATAAAATTATGGCACCAACTCAAAAACAGTTTTGTGGAGATACAGTGAACATCTTCGGGCGTGAGGACAAGAAATTCCAGTGGTCTAGGGAATATTCTTACTACTCATCCCCTTTCGACCAGAAAGAAAAAATTTGGACCTCTGGTATTGTTCATGCAGGCTGTGTCCTTGAATTATTTGACTATAAGGAGCTGGTCTCTTGGTGCGCGGATAGATATATTTCAGACCAAATAATTATTCCACTATGGGACCACTCTTCTGTTTCTTTGTCACCTCAGGTCTTCTGCTAGATGTTAATATTGTCGGATCCAACATTGGCGTTCAAAGGAGAAGACTGCAGGCATTTCCTAAGAAAGAATAATAATGGTTTGGACCCCTTGACCAAGTTCCTAGAAGACCCGATGGAAGTTATTGAAGATATCACAAACTTGTAGATTAGTTCATTTAGAAATCCATTCCGGAAAATTTCCTAGCTGTTTACAAGAATAATGGGATAGGAATACACAACAACTATTTCCCTCATGGTTCTTTATATTTTGTATTTCACAGTCAAGGAACAAGCCTTTTTTGGTTGGGGGAAGCTAATTTCCCATGAAATCTGCTCCCAATTGTCAAGCTTCAAAAATGACAAGAAATTTTATATGTCATCCTTCTTGGTTTTTGCGATAGCGCATTGTAGTTTCCAAAATTGTCTCTATCCAAGAGGGTAAACTGGGAATTCGACCCAGTAACCTTCTAGTACCAAGCATTGTGGAAGAACAAGGCCTCCCACTATTTTTATGAGGTATTTAATGACTTTGTCTCTGTTTTCAAAGTTTTGTTATTAGGAGAAGATGCTCCCCGCATATCTGACCGGGCAACCAAGTTTTTTGGACAGGAAGGGGGCACTTGAACCAATCGATAATTACAATGTGATAAGGATTTTTGGCTCCAAGGAAAAACCTACTCTCCTTCCATGTCACATTATGGACATAATGTTTGTTACAGAAGTAGCAAGGCAATACAACTACTGGTTGCATATATTCCATGAGAAGATAAAAAAACAGTTCATTCCTCTGCCTTGGAAAGTTGGAGACTTCATGTTGAGGAACGTCAACAAAATTGATGAATTCACAGCCCATTTCAACAACTTGAACCTAAGATATGCTGAAAAGCTAAGAGGGTTCGACCCTAATAATTTTTTTTAGAACATTTACTTACACTTGGCCTCGACAATTCTTTTTTCTAGAAACACCTAAGCAAAAACAAAGACACTTGCGACAACACTCCTTCTTATGATGCTAGCGACCTAGACACATTGCAAAGCACCATTGAATTGTAAAAGCAATAGGGAAAAGGCCTTGGTGAGCAGAGTGTTCAATCGCTGCATAACACTCTGAAAAATATGACATCCTGGAGCATCGCTCCAACGACCCACCACAGTAAGAAAGAAACCCAAAGTTGTTCAAATGGAGGAGGATATAACAACCCTCCTCATCCTAAAATTGATAGTTCTCACAAGCTTCCCGTGGAGAAGAAGAGAAAAAAAATTGTAAGGTAGGCAAAAGGGCCCGAAATTGAGAGTGAGAACATGGAACTTGATATTGATCTGGATAGCATATTCCGCAACCTTGATCAACTGGGAGACGTGATCCAACATAGTCTCCCAATGGACATATTTTATAGCATTGAGGTCGAGAATGCCAGACTAAAGTACTGAGTCAAGGAATTGGAGGAAGCTTTGATTCCTATGTCATTTCTTACTAGTCCTTTAGCAATAGCCATGCCTTCCACCCCTGCAGCCAAGTTAAAAGGATCCTCCATATTCCTCGCATCGTGTAGAGGATATGTGGAGAATAATATCAATAAAAGAATGGAACTAATTACTAAGGCCTAGGAAACATCACAAACTATGGATTCCCTTGGAACGAGGGGACATAATTTTCTCGAACATTTGCAGGCGGGTTTAAAAAATGAAGAACGCTTCTATTTAGACACAGTCCTCCATTTTGGCACCCATGTCAACAACATGACATAAATGAGAAGAAGACAACATGATCTCCCCTCCAAAAATTGGATCACTCAATTAAATGCATGCTGGAAAGAGAAAGTGAAGAACTTGCATCTCATTGTCCAATCATGTGAGCAAGCCATATCAAAGAAAGAAAAATTATTCACAAAGTTGATCGAAATAGACTTAGCCGGAAGGACCAATGAGTTCCAAGACCCCAAGTTAATCGCCAACACCTTGCCCTTAACTAAGCAAGCCTTCGATAAACAAGTTGATATTTTTAAGGTGTTGTCTTTAGAAATTTTTTACAACATCCTTGAATATGGTGAAGATGACATGGACAACTAGCTAGTCGACTATTCAGTACAGAATGAATACATTGATCAGGCTCTGCGTAATATTTCTATCGATCTAAGGGAATTAGAAAATGAACTTTTCAACATAAAAATCTGGAATGAGATCAACGTCGCCCCTTGAGAAGATACATTGAAGAATGGGTCGAAAGGGAATTGAAGCGGGTCGTCAACAAAAGGAAATAGATAGTTGACACGATTCCAATAGCTGTCAATGATAGCAATAAAAAGGCATCAACAAGAAAATAGAAAAAGGGTTGATATGTACCATCATTGTAAGTCTATATTGATCACATCCTTCTTTGTTTATCAATCAAATTATTCCACCTTTTTAAATAGAAATGTCTAGCCAAAGACTGATACCTTCCAATTTCTTCTTTTCAGGTATTACACTCTACCGTCGCCCACTTATTCTTTCCACAATCCTATTTCTTATACATATTTCTCTTATGGTCCGTGGGAGCCCCAATCCCAGTCTATATGAAAAACACATTTAAATTTCTAGGAATATGTAACAGACAATATTATTTTTTTATATATTCCAAATAAAACTATTTTTTATCTCCTTTTATATTTATGTTCTCATAAATTTTTATTTTCAACTATGTTGAATGTCAGGAAATTATGTTTATTTAATTTGAATTATATTTTTCTCATGCATATCATTTCCTCCTGCTATGCATATAACATTTTTTTTCTAGCACATATAGAGACATACAAGCTAGATGGTCTATGTCATTGTACTTAACTCTAACCAGTTGAAAATATACATTGAATAGATAAAACATGCAAAGTAGGAACGAAAATTTCGAACATAGAAACTCACACTACTGGAAAGAACAAAAATTCGAACATAGCAATATGGATTATATAGTTTAAAAAAATAAATGGGACTCTAGAGACCATGTTTCATTTACTGCATGGATACCACCTGTGCTTCATGCTACTTGCCACATATCCGCTGCAATTTCCATGTCTCCTTTACTTTTTCCCATCCCTGTGCATTTATTCCCCAATTCAACCCGGCATGGACTACGCTTCCATGCAACACTTGTTCAAGTTTATATCATCTACAATAGCATGTTCTTTTTATTATATGAGTGACACCACCTTTAACAATTCATATTTATCTTTAGATGTGGAGTCCTTGTACACGCATACATATTTTATCCATACTACTAAAACACGATTGTGCCACCATTGGTTGACATGCTTCGAAGACATTTCATCCATGTAAAATATTGCATTGATTTTGGTTTTGTTGATATAGAAGTGTTATTGACTCCATTCAAGTAACTAGGTAATATGAAAAGCATCCTTGTTGTGTGAAGAATAAGCATTAACCAAGATAGTGGTTAAATTCCAATACCAGTAAGGCTAATTCCTAAAATCTAAGGTCTCAAAGTAACTTGTCAATTCTTTAAGAACTCAAATTTGTGTAATATAGATATCTAGTAAGTAATTATCCATTCTTGTGCTTATAAAAATTGGTGAACCTTTAGGCTCCTGTACAACATGATCTAGCATTATGGTACTTTTGTTCTACCATCATACTTGAAATATTATAAATTATGGTTAAATAAAGTTCATGGTTCATAGGATAAGTCACATAAGGTGTTATGAAGTATATGGGATTGTATTTTCCCAGATTCATGGACCTATAAATGTTAAATAGAATAAATCCTAAAGTTGGGTCTATATATTAACTTTTGCAAGTCTAAGAGACATGAGATGCTCAATTTTCCTGAAGTCCTAAACCAAAAATATTATAAAGGATAATCCATTTCAGAGTAGGGTCCATTAAAAAACACATACGATTCCAAGAAAACATGGATTCCAAGAACTACCCAAGAGAAATACATGGACCAATAAAAGAGTTCCAAGTGCTAGTAAGGTCTTGGGTACTTAAAGGAGTAAAGAAAATTTGTTTTCAACCAATTGACTATGTAAAGAGATACATGCTTAATGCAAATTTCACATGTTTCCAATATGCTTCAGGTTTGTTTTGTTGACAATATTATATTCCTTATGTTTTATGATCTGTATGAGTCTTCTCCCTAGAACCAATGCCACATGTACCTACAACTACAAAATTTTGGGAATTTTACCACTAAAAAATATCCAACTCATATCTCTACCTCTACAGTCCTCCAAAATGGGTGTTTTTTCAACCAACGTTATCAAATTTGGATATTTTGGGGTTCGTAATAAAAGTCTTTCAAAATGAATATGAAAACATTATTGATTTGAATGGATCCTTGAAATTTCAAAATGTTTAAGTTGTAAATTCTCTGGTTATTTTTCTTTGTTAAAGAAACGTTTTTTTTCCATGCTTAGTGTATGTTTTATGATGTGGAAAAGTGATGATGTGGATAATGGGCATGGAATATGGTGATTGCATGAGTTTTAAAATGGGATAGTTCCCTTGTAGGTCTTGGTGGTACTAGAGGACAACCCTTAGTGTTGGGATTGACAAGAGTTACCCAATTCCACATTAGGGAAGGTTCGTCAAAAGACTCAAAAAAATTAGGCCTTTCCTTTAGTGTTGGGAGTTTTGAGGATTTACCCATGAGTCATTTGTTGGGGTAATGATCCAGAATGGATCCTGGAACCAAAATGGGTCTAGGAAGGCCTAAAAATCAAAGTGCTCAAAATGGATTCAAAACGGCGTGTGCGTAGGCCTTGTCGATACAAACCCAACACAACTTGAACGGGCTTAAACAGACGTTGTATGATCAAGATATCGCGATCTGTTCGTTTCGTCAAATAGGCAAAAAGAAATGATGAATGTACATTCCGTACAATGCTGACATGGAAGTTGACTGTACAGGTCATACAGATGACATGGTAGGGTGCATTGGCGTTGAAGTTGGTAGGTGCAAATGTGGATGATTCAAATCATGACACGTGGCACCACTGCAAGGGTCACACCTGGCACGGGCTGACGTGGCAGGTACAATCATCATGCTGAAATGGTAGACATGTGGCAGATGTGGTCAAATCAGGATCAGACACGTGGCATGTATTTGGGAGAATAGAATGGTGCCATGTGGCCCAGTCATGGGCTGCCACATGGCACCCATTCATTGGTCAATTTATTGGTTGTTTGAGGCAAAATTATGGAGGGTCTATGGGGGTTGAACCTGTGACCTCCATGGGCGCCAAAGTCTTCACGTAGACTAGGCTACCATCCCACCTACACGGTGGTTCTTAACCGTATACAATGCCACATATATTCAAGTTTGAATCAATGTAAAGTTGGGAGAAGTTAAGGGTTGGGGCCTAGCCTCAGCCCCGACGCAAACCATATGACATACCACATGATCGATCATATATGACCACTTACTTTGTTGTATTTGGCACACGCGGATATATGTGTACCTCCCGACTATTATACCCCGACGCACAAGAATACGACCACGCCATAAGCCTTGGACTCTATTGTTAGCGTGAATATTTATGGGTTAGCACCCGGTCGGTCGGGCAAGCCCACCAACCAAGGGAGTAACTAGGGGCTATACAACCATGGCTACAACTAATTAAGCACATGGAGGAATAGCGTTGGGCCATATGGCCATGCCACAGGACCAACACCCAGAATCAGAGGGGGCTAGCAAACCAGCGCCAGCCCAGGGACACATGGAGTGCACCCCATATGCTCAGGAGTGTTGAGGAAGGGGGTTTCACCCTTATATTTTGCAAAAGTGGGTTTTTCCACTTTATATTAATATTTTTAATTGGTTTTAAGCCTGTTTGAGGGGATTTTGGTCATTTTTGGAGGTTCTTGGGCCCTTTTTGAGGCCATATCTTGGGGAGAAGTTGGGAGGTTGTTACCAACTTCTAGTCTATATAAAAAAGAGGTTCTTGAATCCATGGGGGAGGTTCAGATTAGGAAAATGCTGATGAATTGTGGAGGCAAAGCCATTTTTATGCAAGGAAGATATTGAGGAGCGCACCTTTGCGAGCCATTTCTGGGAGCTTCGTTCATATGTTTTTAGTGCCATCAGTTTTGATGGGTTCTTGAAATGTAGAAGAACAAAGATATATCATTTCTATAATCCATTGGAACTTTTATGATTTACATTTGAAGCTTCAAACAGAAATTAGAAATACTCACCCACTGAGACAAAGGTCTGGAGACGTAGGTGAGATTGTCAAACTCTGTTATCACTTTGGTGTTTATGGTTTGTTGTTCTTCATGCTTATTTTCAGATCTGTATATTTCTTAATGGATTCTATGTTTCCTCTTCAATTATTAATCTTTCATTAATTTCCTAAATGGTAATTTATCTCATGCTTTAAAACTCAACCATTGTCGTTAAAAGATCTTTTCAGATCAAGTGGTATTAAAGCTAGTTGACAGTTGGTTTTTTATTTTTCATGATTACCAGGGAAAATTTGAATCATGGTGAAGGTGAGCTTGTTGAAGAGAATCCTAAGATTGTATTGAGAAAGAGAATTTCTCAAAGTGAGAAGATGGCATCGGAAGAAGGACTTTCTCATGATGAGAAAGAGTTTCAAAAACTTTCTTCGCCATGTCAAATATGATGAAGGTTCTATATGAGGATTACTTGGAACAGAAGAGACCGGTTATAGGTGAATCTTCAAAGGTCAAAAGTGAAGAAGGAGAGTAGCCTCCTCAAATTCCTCCTTCACCTCATTCTTCTCCATCAAATTCTTCTTCCTCAAGTTCAAGTTCTAAATCCACTGCAAGAAAACATGTCCATAAAAATAAACATGAAATGCCTTTACTTAAGCTTGATGTAAAATTTGAATTACCCATGTATGATGGTGAAGTCAATGTAGAGAGACTTGATAATTGGGTCAGACAGATGGAGGTTTATTGCAGTGTGCAACAAATCAAATATGAGGCCACTCAAATCAAATCGGCATCGCTTCAACTTGTAGGAACAACACTTATCTGGTGGAAAATCAAGTTGAAAAATGGCACGCAACAAGTGGCTAATGTATTTCCATCATGGCAAATTTTTATTTATGCACTTAGAAAGAAATTCTATCCTTTGTGTTATAAAGAGAAATCGTCAATTGAATGTCAAGGTCTTAAACTAAGAAAAGAATAAATAGTGCAAGAATACACTGATGGATTTCATAAAATGGAATTGATGTTAGATATTCCTTTACATACCCAAGAAACTCTTATGAAGTATATAGGAGGTTTAACTGCACATATTTGAAGCAATATATTTATGTTTGGACCTACTAATATTGATGAGGTTTCTATTCAAGAAATATACATTGAATTAGGGAAAATAAGGGTTGGTGTATCATGGGAATCGTCTTCAAGGAAAGAGGACAAAAGGAAGTGGAATGGAAAGAAGGAAAATTCAGTGGCAAGAAAGGAAGAGAAGCCCTCTTGCAAGCATTGCAAGAAAGAAGGGAAGGATGAGGACCATTGCTGGAAATTGCATCCCGAGAAGAGACCGAAGTGGTTCAAAAAGAGGAAGGGAGGAAAACAGTTGCAGTTGCAACACGACCAATAGACTTGGGATCGGATTCAGGTGATGAATCTAAAGTCTCATTACTTGGTTTGGTAGGTAAAATTGGTGATGGATTTGATTGTAGAAGTAAATTGTTTCACATAAGGGTCATAATGAGACATACTAAGGTCAACACATTGATAGATAGTGGATCTCGATCTAAATTGATTTCAGAGGAAGTGGTTAAACAATTGGGATTAAACACTTAGATGCATCATAAGCCTTACTCACTTAAATGGATAAGAAACAATCATAAATTTCCCATAACAAAGCAATGCACATTAAAGTTTCCAATTTCATCTAAGTTTGTGGACGAGGTAACATGTGATGTGGTGCCACTCAATGAATGTGGAATGGTTTTAGGAAGTCCTTATTTGTATGATCACAAAGCAATATTCTACGGGGAACATAATCAATATAACTTAATTAAAAAAGGCAAAGAATATGTGGTACATGCTCATCATTTAAAATCAAATCAATCTCTTCAAACAATGGAACAGTTAATAAAGGCATCTCATGCAAGAAACACACCTATAATTGTTTCAAATCAAGTAATTGATCTTAAGCAAGAACATGAGATGATTGTATAATGGAAGATCAATCACACTTTGCTTCAATATAAGATAATGCCGTGCAAGTATTACAAACATATCAGTTCATTTGTAGCCATATTTTTTATGTTATCCTTAGTAATGTTGTCAACATGGATGATAGTGGCTTCAGTAAGATGTGGAAGAGTATAAATGGATAACAATATGTTGTCAGTTATCATGGTTGTTTTACAGTTGATCTTGATGCGACAAGTGCACATGACAAAGTTTAAAGACAGAGAACAAGTGGGGTGGCCTATCCTGCACTTGATGACTGGTTAATAACCTTTTGGAGGACCAAAAGGTCTGTAGTGGGGAGGCAAAAAAAGTTGTTTTCAATTAGAGGTTTGACTGCATTGGAAGGGTCCTTTATCTTACGAGGATCTAAAGGGATCACCCTTCACTCTCCAATAGGGAGACTCCACCAAGCATTTGACAACATTAGGAATTCCCCTTTTTAATCAAGACTCCATAGAGATTACCCTAACCCATTGGGGGAGACAACCCCTCTAGGAGACCTTTTGCAAAGGAAAAGGCACCCCACCAATATTGTAGGAAGAACCTTCCACCTATAAGCATACAAATGTTGGATTACTAAGAGAGGGTGGGGGGTGAATCAATAATAGAGAAATTTAATCCTGTTTAACCATAAAATGCAA
Organism: Picea mariana; assembly: GCA_032191745.1. Taxonomy (NCBI): domain Eukaryota; kingdom Viridiplantae; phylum Streptophyta; class Pinopsida; order Pinales; family Pinaceae; genus Picea; species Picea mariana. Next base: position 1,797 of record JASDQU010712207.1, on the reverse strand, counting down.
GTGTTATATCAATGTAGCATTATCATCCAATAGTTGCAGAGCAAATAAACAATGAAAAAATGAGAAATCATACACATACACAGTACACCGGTGTTTTTACATGGAAACCTAAAGTGGGAGAAAACCACAAAATGATTTTTCTTATATGTCTTTAAGAATTACATTAATTGGAAGAAACAACTTCCTTTATTTTCTAGCTACCACTGGAAGAAGGCTCCAACCCTATAGTTTCTCAGGATACAACCTGAAGGAAGCTCCAAGTCCCCAATTCTCTGGCTACAACCAGAAGGAGGCTACAACCCCCTATGTTCTCCGAGTACAATTGGAAGGTGGATAAAACCACCTGTCCTTTCCCCATCCAACCGCTCTGAAATAAAAGTAGAATGATGGAACCACTGTCACACTATCATTGTGATATATACTGGTGTAAACTTGTACCAATCAACCTGTACCATAAACAAGTGCATCAACCATGCACAAACCTGTACCAAATAACCTGTAATCAACATGTACCACAAAAAAGTGCATCAACCATGCACCAACCTTGCATCAACCATGTACCTCAACTTGTACCATCAACGAGTGCATCAACCATGCACCAAATATGTACCAATCATGCATCAAATACACATAAACTCTGACTCATCAAGATGTACCAACATCATCAACTATACACCTCATGTATGTGTCAACTCATCAACTACTTATCTCAACAATGTACCTTACATGTACCTTAACCATATACCAAATACATATACCAATATAACCATCAAAATTTCTCTAGCGTTACATCACACTATCCATAACCAAATACCATAAACCATAACATCAAACCATGTGCCACAACCTCACTGTTATACAACCTCTATCTTTAACATACCTCAACCAAAATACCTCATCAATTTCATCATCCAAATCCAATTTGTAACTCTGTAACATACCTGGTGTATATGATCACATACTCGCAAACCTTCCTTAACAAGAGACTAGCATTTTCATCAAATTTTACTTTAGTCTCACATGACTAGTTTTGGATTAGTCAACAACCCTAACTTGGAATAATCATAACTATGTACTTGTAATGAATAAAGGTCTAAAAACAATACACAATGTTATTCAATGTATTGTCTACAATTTCTTAAGGTTTCACTTCTTGGAACCTCCTAGAAAAGGAGTTATAGCAAAAATGGCATACCTTGTTGAAT
>JASDQU010712204.1:21628-31927 GCA_032191745.1 Picea mariana | reverse complement strand
AACACAAGGAGTAACTCATAACAAGAAAAGCATGGGGAGCAACATGCTTGTTGGATCTTGTTCGCCATGACGTATGTGGACAGAGGCCAACACAAGCAATGGGTGATGCCAGGTATTTTATGACATTCATTGATGAAGTATACTATGGCTTGAAAGGTATGATCATTTAAATTTTCCATAGCTTCAGCTTTTCCATACGAAGCACATGGTTAAAGGGCTACCACAAATTAAGTTGGAAAGTGCAATATGTGAAGGGTGTCTTGTAGAAAAACAACACAGGAAGCAATTCATAACAGAAAAGCATGGCAAGCAGCAGCCTTGTTTAATATTGCTCACAATGAACAATGCCAACACAAACAATGGGAAATGCCATAAGAATTTTATGACATTCATTGATGACTTTCCAAAAAAAATTGAGTTTAATTCTTAAAGAATAAATCAAATGCACTTTCCTTCTTTAAAGAGTTTAAGACAGGTAGAGGAGCATTGTGGTTGGAAATTGAGAGTCCTTAGAACAAATAAAGGTGATGAATTAGTGATTTTCACGTTTTTGAAAGTCATATGRAGTTACAAGGGAGCAAACTGAAGCCTATTTTCTGCCAAAAGTTGGGGTGGCATAGAGGAAAAATCACACCATAGTCAAAATGGCTARATGTATGTTAAAAGAAAAAAGACTGCCCAACAATTTTTGGGATAAAGCATTCAACAGAACGCTCAATGTGTCAAACAGATCCCTAACCCAATAATCCCTACTAGACACTATCAAAATGCATCATGACCCTAAAAAATCAAAGTCCTTGAAATGACYCAAAATTTGACCTCAATGTTGTATGTCATACTAGGTCCCCAAAAATATAACCAACTTTCGAAAAATAGAATGTTAAAAATACACCAAAATTCACGGACTCAAACTCTATTGAAATCTGAACACCTACCACACAATGGGATGTAAACCTTGAGGATGTTACACAAATCAATTAGAAGTGTACTACAAATTTATGAAGTAGAAGAAGATTGAAGTATATGAATCTAATATCTATACATGTATCACTATATTGACGTTCATTCCATCTAGAATGAGTAGTGAGCACATATTTTTGGCATTCCACCATTTTTACCATGTTCTTATTTTAGTATCACTCATCATATCAATGTTTTCCATTTAATATCTTATGAAAACACGAATGGTATTGAACCATTGATATATGTTCTATGTGGAACCATTAAATATGATGGCGATCATGGATTACATTGACATTATATAAGTTGTTTTCACTTGAACTTCATTTACTTGTGCACTTATTACTTAACAATTTGAATTTCATTGGTGTCTTATAGAGTTAATTTCTAGTGAGTTCTTAATTTTTATAAACTTATTTGTGTCATCCTCGTCCCCAAGAAATGGGTGGTTACCTAGTATGAGTATGTAACCTTCAATCTATCTAGTATAAGCTAAGTCACAAGGTTCGTCGAACCTAAATCTTGAGGTTCAAACTTCGGCGAACCTCAAGGTTCACCGAACCTAATGCCGAACCTGAACGAACTCAAATGCGTGCCCAAATTCGAACCTTAGGACGAATTTGAAGGAGAATTTTATTGAGGTTTGGGACTAGGTTTCATTAGGGTTCAATATATATAGCCGAACCTAAAGGCGAACCTCATTCGAACCTTATTGGAAAATTCGAACACAAATCGAACCTAATCTTTGTCGAACCCGAACTCAAACCCGAACCATGTGACTTAGAGTATAAGTAGTGAGCACGTGTGTTTGGCAATCCACCATTTTTACTATGTACTTATTATATTATCACTAATTATATCAATATTTACTTTTAACATCTTATGGAAACATGAATGGTATTGAACCATTGACGTATGTTTTATGTGGAATTGTCAATTTAGTTTAGCTCAGGTGGTTCAAAGGAATGATTGTTATCCTCCCCACCTAGGTTCAATCCCCACATGTGACATGTTGAGCTCATAACAAGTATATTGTTGTAATGGCTTCAAGCCTTGTTGTTGACTGGCCTTGTGCCCTAAAGATTCTAGGGTTTACCTTGGGTAGCATTCTCGAAATGACGAGAAGTACATGGAGGTTTTCCCCAAGCAGTGTAACCTAGAAAAAAATGTTTATATGGAATCATTCAATATGATAATGATCATGGATTACAGTGACCTTATATAAGTTGTTTTCACTTGAACTTCATTTACTTTGTACACTTGTTATTTTAACAATCTAAATTTCATTGGTTTCTTAAATATTTAACTTGTAATGAGTTCATAATTTTTCTAAACGTATTTTTTTCATCCTCGTCCCTAAGAAATTGGTGGTTACCTTTCAACCATCCACAAAACTCATCACTTTTTCCTTGGATTTCATTGTAACATAGCTAAAATGTATAAATACATAAATATAAGAGATTGTTAAACAGCTTTATTTATCATTGTCACTAGCACATCACATGTAGGAAGACTCCAATACCTTATCTAATGCATCTCTTAGAATTATTCAATATGTTATTACAGAAAAAAAGGGCAAAACTACAACACAACTATCTCTAAAACCATCCACCTTCCTAGCACAAACCAACTTGCTTATACCTTAAAACCTAAAATCTCACATCTATTTTGACTACCTCATGACCACTATATAAGATATTAGAATCTAGAATTAATATAACCTTCACAAATTTGAAAACAATGTGATAACACTTATGTTGAATACAATTAGTACTTGAGGTAACCTTGCTCGAGCAAAATAAAGTTATCGTAAGTTATAACAATATATGCATAAGAAAAAAAAAATCATGATTCACTATTCATAACATCAGATGTGCACAAAATGGGCGAATATGTAACTCTCGTGCTACAATTCTTCTTGGCTTTTAGAGAGACATGGCCATAAAAATGAGAGAGCGATTGTAACAAACATTATAATAATAATAATATCATATCAATAAATCAAAGGAAAATGCATATTAAGGGTGTGACTCATCATTAAGATACCCCCGAGTATATTTATACTAGGGTGCGACTTGTGTTGGGGCTTTGGCAAAAGTACAAATCCCGGGATAGCAGGTTGTATGGAACTGTCAACTCTCTTTTGATCCCCTCCTAAAGACAAAAGTTATTGATTTCATAGGAGGTATTCTCACCCCCATTGTCAAACCTCGACACTCGGATTTCCGTTCCTCTATGGTTCTCCACAAGAGCTTGAAACTCTTGAAACTGACTCAAAACCCAACTATTGGTCTTCATGAAGTAAATCCAGGTCTTCCTGGAGAAGTCATCTATAAAGGTGACATAATACTCAAACCCACTCAAAGATACCGTTGACATCATCCCACATACATCTGAATGCACCAAATCTAGAATCCTCACTGCTCTGTTATCACTACTCGAAAATGAAGTCTTGGTGTACTCCCTAAGTGCACACACTTTGCACACATCTTGGTGCTCTTTACTAAAATCTAGCAATCCAGTAAGGTATGATGCAACTGTATCAGTTTTGCTCATCTTGGTGTTTCTTAGTTTTTCTCTCAACAACATCTTCCTATTTWGATTGTCACTTTGGTATAGCTTGGTTAAAGATTCCCACATCTCGAAGGCATTCTTTTTCCCGGTTACATGAGGAATGACATGGTCTTTAATAGCATCAAGGATTATCCTCTTGGCTTTAACATTCTTTTTGTTATATTCAGCCAACAGKGTTGCATCTGTAGGAATAGTGAGAGATTTCTCAACAATGTCCCACAAATCTTGTTCCTCCAACAAMAAGACAATCATTTGCTTCCATAGACTGAAATTTTCARCCCCCTCCAACCTATCCTCGAATTTCAAACCTGTAGCCATATGACCTACTCAACTGATAACAAGGCCCAACCCTCTTTCCGGTGAACAAACTGCAATTCTCTTGCAAACCCTTGTGTCAMCTTGTTTGGTTTCCCCTCTCAGTATCAATTCTCTGATACCATGTAAATTTTTAAGGTTCAAATCTTGGTTTTCGGTTTCAATAAATTGMTTGTCTCAGTTTAATGCTCATTCATAAATGCATTTTCAAAACTRGAATTTATAATCAAAAACACATTGAATCTTTTACTAGCACAGCAGAAACAAGAAATCAAACCACTCAATGACACAAGATATTTTGGGCAATGCCCCTGGGAAAACCAGTAGAGAGAGGAAATTTTATATTACAGTTTCTGAGAAAAAATTCTGGAAATTACGGCAAGAGAAAATGAAACAAGTGCACAATGTGCACGAAACGGGGTAACGTTTCCAAGTTTCCGAAACCGGGACGGTACAAAACAGGCCCCCAAAAAATGGAAACGTCCAGGGAAACGCTGTATATAAAAAAATTATATATATAGTTTTTTTAAAAATAATACATTATATTGCAAGAAAAACATAATGATGCAAAAAACATGCAATAAAAAAATGCAATAATGATGCAAGAAAAACATAGAAAATGCAAAAATATATATATATTTGACTATTTGGGGATCCCCTTTTTTTTTCTTATTTTGCCTCAAAGACGCCCGAAACGCTGGCCGTACGGGCCGGTATGGCCAGGAAATGCCACCAGTCATACCGTACGGCGTTTCCAAATCGGGAAACGCCGTACAGTACGGCCGGGGGCATTTCCTGGCCATACCGTACCAGTTCCCGAGTTTCGTACCGGTTTCCTGCCCGAAACCGAGGGGGGGAGGGTGTTTCCTGCAACTTAGGTGCACATTGTTTTCTGTGCCAAACTCAGAAATTTATAACAGCTGAACTGGACGGCCACCACCTTGATTTCTGTGTTACAGTCTGCAATAAATACACTGTACGTCCTGCCTTGAAATCTGTTCCAAACTGCTGTACATCTGTCTGCAATAAATGTTGTTGGCTGCCTYGATTTCTGGGCACAATTAATGTCGTATGGCTATCTCAAAATCTGTGTCAGATTCCTCAAACGTKTGGCTGTAATTAATGCTGCTGTATGGATGCCTACTCGATTTCTGTGCCTTCTTACTCGCATGTGTGGCTGTACTTGCTGCATTAAATGCTGTCCACTTTTCTCCTTGGGAATCATACCCTCCTCTTTTTCTCTTTTTCTTTCTCTCTCATTATTAAAATGAATAATAATCAAATGTGTCTTTTCCCTAGATTTCCTTTTTGTCTCTTCATGAGGAAGTTAGAAAGTTGTTAGATCTAACGGCTCAGATTAAATCCTAGGCCACTTAAGATCTACGGTTGTGATATAATCTCTCATTATCACAACTTAAATCACTTTATTCCTCATAAGGCAAAAAGTCACTTAAATTTTATAAATATGAAGTTTATATCTAGAGACCACTTTATGTCCACCACGTGCTAAGACACCAAGCATACGTAGAAGACCGTCCGAGCTACAAAACTTAACACATTTTAAGTGTTCCCTCTATCACTCCCCTTGTCTAGAGATCGACACAAGCAGAATCATTTATTAACAATGGGAAATGATTATCAATTTTGTCATCATTGGTGTCATCATCACTCCTTGTCAGTAATATTCTCAATGGCAATATTATTCCTATCCTTCTCCTTATTGTTTATAACCTTTCCTTTGAGAAGATACACGACTCTATAGTTACAATTCAAGGCCATGCAGCATCACTTTCCACAACAGTAGCAGTTTACCTCTTTTCTGTTAGATAGTGTACCTCGGATCATCTTCCACTGGGTTGGAGCACGTATGGCACATCTGGGTGCCTTCTGTTATAGCAGCATTTACACAAATCCGTACAGCAATAAATTATGTATAGCATTATAATCTCTAGATGAGGACGCAGCAATAAATAGACAGTGAGGATGCATCACTAATTTTCGTATTCCAGTAGTGAGGGCACATGCATGCATGCATGCTCCAGCTATAGATAGAATAAGATAAGTTTATCCTTACTCTTCAGTTTAGAGATAAGGTGCTAAAGTTAGATGAGGTACTTCTGTTTTATTTTTAGCAGTCTTTCTAAATTCAGTTTTTATCTGTTAGATAGGGTGCAGATCCTCCTTCGAGTGCACCCTCTTGCATGCAGATCCCGAGATCAAAGGAATAGATCTATTTTTGTAAACTCTAGGCATCCCCTCGTTGTATGTTCTCTAACTGTGTGTGTTTAAACTTTTAAAGATTCTAGCAAGATTCAGATTGCAGTTTTAATTAGCATTTAAATTCAAACTATTAGATTCCTGTAGGACCAGAATCTGTTTACCATGTGTTTGAAAAATTCATCGTTTCCTCTTTTTTGTTAACCTTGCATTTACTTATGTTATCGCTTGCCTTGTTTATAGCAAGAAGGGAAATATCTCAGTATCCTCTTCTTCATGCAATTGTTTTTCTGCTATTATAAGAGTTGATATCATGGTCTCCAAGGTTTGCGGAGACAATTCACTATGTGAATTCGGCATTCCTATAATTTGGGTGTAAATTGTTTAATAATACTACTTTAGAATCTTCTTCAACTTCTACAGCTACCTTTGCTAACTATCTAATCAGGGACCTGAACACATTTGTGTGACCTAAAATAGCTACACAACCAGTCATTTTGACAATTAAAGTTTTTTGTTTGAAAGAGAACTTTGCATTCAACATTGTTGACCCAAACAGTGCAATTAGATCATCCCAAACTTCTTTGGACGTTTTTGATAAGTCTACATGGTGCAACCCTGATACAGCTATTTCAAGCCAAATCATGGATTTGCCTTCGTTGTTCCTCTTCTACCATTTTATAATTTTATCTTGTTCCGTAGCAATTCCACTAACTATTATACCTATACATTATTTTGCATTAAATGCAATTGCATTTTCTCCCTCCAAGTATGAAAGTTATTTATGTTAAATGTTCCTAATTTTGCTTACAATAATTAAATTTGTGAAAGGAAGAAGTGTCAAATACCCCTTTTGGAAATCGTGTTTTCCCTTTTCACATTGGTTTGGTGATAATAACCATAGCCTCTATTGTAAGTTGTCTTCTCTCTAGCAAGTAGCCCGATTTGAATCCCCGTGGGTTAGATGCACTAGTCTAAACCAATAGGTTCACTAGAAATACCATCCACAAATGTGGAGAAGCATCCCTTGGGTTTCCCTGCAAGGTTTTCCTTGGAAGAAAAGGTCGTCTTCTCTCTTTCCTTTTTTGGATCTTCTTTGGATGATATGCTTTGTCAAATCCAAGACGTGTCCGAACTTCATTGTCTACACACAGTAAGTCAACAAATTCATCGGGTTACTAGTTCACATTTTTTCTCCTCCATTTTAGTTCTCTTTTGTAAACATATAATTGATTTGTCATTCCACAATTTGCACATGATTTTATCTCAGCATCTTTTTCTGCCCTAAGCATCTCCATTCTATCTTGATGCACAAAATAGACATCTCGACTCTACAAACTATTTATACAACAATCTTTCTTCAATCCATTTTCCCTGAACATGCCTCTCTGAGGTTTGTTGCATCTAATGTGTTTGGTGACTTTCGCATCAACTATGTTCGTGAGGGCTAGACTTTATGATCGAATATCTTTTGAATGTTGCCTCTAATAAGAAATAATCTATTAACATAGTGCTTCTTGTCTAGATTTTTAATTGAATAAAATCTAGTAAAAATGTCATTGTTCACACTCCCAATCGATTCAATATTTCTATTGGAAAACATGGTCTACAAACTATGTGTCGAATGCTAGATGCTTGTTGTATATATCTAGGTGTGGAATGTTAGAAGTTTGTTGTTGCACCAAGCTCTTCTATCAACTATCACTAGTGCTTCGTATGTTCAATGATCTTTCACACAACTTCCAAACCAAATTTTGTAATAATATTTTAATTAGTAATACTTCATATTCCCTCAAGTTTTATCTTTAGAAATGTCAATCCCTCTTTTTTCTAAATGAGCACTAATAATTCACAAACTTGCCTTTCTCATGTCGCATTCTCACCTTTCAAATCCTCTCTGTTCCAAGGTCTTTTCATATGCTTTTAGATCCCACGGTTAGACCTACTCTTATCTTCCTCAAACTTTCAACCTCAACTCCAGGAGCAATATCACTATATACCGTGTTGGTTTTTGTGGTGTTACAAACTCACAGAGTTACATTGACTCGGTTGGGTCAAACCAACTCAATCAAGTTGGATAAAGTTTTGGGAAAAAAATGGTCTAAGTCAATAGTTGACTCAATTCAACTTTGTCAATGTTGATGATTACAGTTGCGTGAGACATCCTCCAGGACACAGACTGAGTGAGTCGACCTGATAGAAAGCCTATGAGTTGGGTGTGTGGTTCCTCTCTGAGACGGAGAAGGAACGTTGTGTGCCCCTATGCGGGGTGAGGAAGCCCATGAGTTGGGTGTGTGGTTCCTCTCTGAGACGGAGATGGAATGTGTGTGCCCCTAAGAAGGGAAGGAGCCCATGTGATGGGTTTACTTTTCTCCTCTATGCAGAGAGTTGAGATGATACTCCAGATGATACTCCAAATGATTCTCCTATGTAATGTAGTGAGAAAGACGATTTGTTGAGTTGGACGTGCCTGTGGCTAAGCACAGGTGAATGATTGGAAAAGCCCATGAGCTGGGTGCATTGTTCTGAGACAGAGATGAAACGATGTATTAGCCTCCTCTAAGCAGAGAGTTGAGATGATGTGATACTCCAGATGATTCTCCTGTGTAATGCAGTGAGAAAGAAGATATGTTGAGTTGGACGTGCCTGTGGCTAAGCACATGTCAACGTGATCCTAGTGGTTGAGCACTAGTGAGTGTGGTTCTCCTGTGAGACGCAGTGAGATAGAGATGTGAACATCGTTGTGGCTGAGCACAGAAGGATGTGCCACTAGTGGCTGAGCACTAGTAGGTGTATGAGATCCCTTGCTATATTGTACAAGAGTCAGACTTACCTGTAACCCTATTTGTGATGTAAAGGGTACAGGGCGGCCCCACCATAAAGTGAAAGATAATTAATATAAAAGATAATTAATATGGTAATTATTAATTATATTGTGAGTTATTGAGGTCGATCCTGTTGTGCCAATAGACACCATTGTTCATAGGTTCAATCTAATATAAGTAAAGGTAAATTCCCCATTGAGGAATCATATCACAAGTGTGAGTTTGGAAATTTCAGCAAGTACTTACTTCTTGGGAAAAGTGTGCACCTCTCTTGGGCACTAGTCTTCTAGGGTTTGTGAGCACCCTTTTGTGTGCTAGTCTTTTATGGTGGTGGAGGTCTTTCTCTCGAAGAATATAGCAAAGAATTGGCAAGGTTTTCTTCCCTTGTTGAGATGGGTTTCCTAGGATACTTCTTGTGTACTTGTGCATGGTGTTTCTTCTTGTGATCTTGGTTGCTACAACAAATTGTCTATGGTTTAAGTAAAAAGCTAAAATGGAATGAACTTCATGCTTAAGCCTAACTTATTGAAAACGCAACAGTCAAGTTAGACCCTAAATCATTAACTTAGACAAATCACTTCCATGTAGACACGTCAGGGTGCCAACAAGGCAAAGGCAAAAAAAAACTAAAAACCTTTAAGAGAAACAATAAGAAAAGCTTCTAAAAATCCCTCTTCTCTTACTTAATTTCACTTCTCAAAGCTTGCATTTGGACTATTTGGTATTGAAGAAAACCCTGACTGCCACACTATTGTTCGCGTTAATTTGGCATTAACATAGTAATTTTAAGAGGGGAATACCTCGATGATTGTTGTATACCCGTGTATTTAGAGCCTCACTGTTTATGTATTATGTTCCATTATATCAATTATTCTTTTAGAACTCTAATTTTATGTATCTCAATGTGATTTTGCCTATGGACCCTTACATGCAATATATATTAACAAACTTACATATTTGATGTCTAGAATGTCTTTACAATGATGTGTTTGAGAATATACATAAATACAAATATAGATACATGCATGCATGCATAAACATATGTATTGAATATTTTATGTGTTGTTTATTTTCTTGAGTCAACCCCATGTTGAAATCCAAGCCCTGAGTCAATGCCAAGTTGAAGTCCTTGTCGAGTCCAAGCCAAGTCTGAATCTAAAAAATTGGTTTAAAGAGACACATAACCATAAACATGAGAGGGAGAGAGAGAGAGAGGGGGGCGAAGGGCCTATAGTAGAGTAATAATAGTAAAGGCCATTCAAGGTGAGGTGGCTTGGGTCTACTACGCTTATTATTATTAAATAAAGCAAAATATGGTAGTTAGTATTGAATAAATGTAATGGGGCCTCATTAAAGAAGGTCCACTATGTAGTTAAGAGGTTCTCTTGTTAGCTATAAATAAGGATGG
>JASDQU010712203.1:0-27519 GCA_032191745.1 Picea mariana | reverse complement strand
TATTTTATTTATGTCGACTTTAGGCCATTAAAACCTCCTAGTCTCCTATATATACCAAGGAGACATTTTCATTTTGAATCATCTTGTACTTGAACATTTAAGTGGGGTAAAAGGAGGTTTCCCCCTCGAAGAGGCTTATTATCTGAAATTATCTCTTTTTCAAGGCGTTGAGTACTTTTCATGAAGTTTTTCTATGCTATATTGATGTTTGGTTCTTAACATATACTTCTAACAATGTATCATAGCATCACAAAGGTGTACCATATCATGTACCATCATCATTAAGACACGCCTCAAGTATGTACCATAAACATAAACCTCAATAACACATGTAAAGAATAACTTTGATCATGTAGCATACCTAATACATAAAATTAAAGGCCTATATCTCTTCCTCAACTTCAACAACAAGATAATAGCATTTTCATAAAAATTTACCTCAGTCTCGTGGGAATAGTTTTGGATTAGTCACAACCCTAAATTTCAACAAGAATAACTATGTACTTGTAATGAATAAAGATATGAAATTTTAACCACAGATACTCTGAGATATTTCTTTTATCTCCTCAAAATTTTAGGGTCTGAAACTTATCAGAACAAAAGTTATAGCGAAAATGGAAAACTTTCATGAATTTTAGCTTATTCTAGAGAGAAAACTTGTACAACATGTCGTACGCTCAATATTTGATATCTGATTCTGAACCCCACACAGAAGATACTACAGACTATAATATTTCCACTAAAATTGGTCTCATAGAATGTGGATCCTTTATGAATAATTAATGACTATTTTACCCGAAACACTTGTTTAAAACTAGTTTCAGGACTAGTCAAAAACCCTATCTTCCACAACATATATCTCCAAAACTACAATGACCCAAAAATTGAAATTTTTACCATGGGTACCTTGACAAGTTTTCTCAACCTCCTCCAATTTTTTCTATCTGAATCATTCTAGAAAAATATTTATATCAAAAATGGTAAGATGTCCTTTAAATAACATACCTTAGAACACATCATCACAAGACTTCATCCCCTCTTAGAATTCCATCTTTCTTTACTTCATATTCCCTCTAAAATTCACCTCAGATCTCCTTGGTTACCTCAGATAAGAATCACTTACTAACATAGAATATATTCAATATTATGTGTGTGAATGTACTTATGAGTGACTTCTTGAGGTGTATATATATTTTTCTAAGTAACCTATTTCCTTAACTTTAGGGATTCTTGAACTTTCTTTTTACAACCACTTTACTCTTTAATTAATTACTTGCAACCGATTAGGGGCTTATTAACCCATATTTGGGGCTTCCAACTTCATGACCTCATAACTCCTCAATCGCGAGGAACTACGCGATGTTCCACTTACCGTTGGAAATGACATGATGAGGACTATCCATCTATGAGTGTTTTGCCTGAATTTACACTATTCTGCATGTAATTATTCCTCAAACAACTTTGGGCTTCATGAAAACACCTATGGGTTTCTTGTATATTTCTTGTAGAGTTACGCCATAAAGGGACCACTTTGGATACTTCTCCAAGTACACCCATCACATCTATTGACATCAATGACAACCAACTGTCCAACAACATAAATGACAACCAATTGTCCAACAACATAAATGACAACCAACTACCCAACAATTAGATGCAAATATTATAGTTCCTTTAAGATATTCTTCTTGGGTTGAAAATTTAGTACCTGTTAGGAAAAAGAATGGTGAAATTAGACTTTGTGTTGATTTTAGAAATCTCAATAAGTCTTAATTAAAATATAATTATCCTTTCCCTAAAATGGATCATGTTTTTCATAAATTAGTTGGTTCTAATCAAATTTCAATGATTGATGGGTTTTCAGGTTATAATCATATTGTTGTGCATGACAAAGAAAGATAATTGACTGCTTTTACTACACCATGGGGTACATTCATGTATTAAAAAAGGCCCTTTGGGCTAATGAATGCAAGAGCAACATTTCAATGAGTAATGGACATAACATTTGTGGGAGAAAGGGACAAATTTGTTGTGATTTATTTAGATGATCTTGTTGTTTTTTCTAAATCAAATGAATACCATTTAAAACATCTTAAGCAAACTTTCATTAAATGTAAAAAAATATGGTTTGTCACTAAATCCTAGAAAGTCTCATTTTGTTATGCAGGAAGGAAAGTTACTCGGCCACATTGTATCAAATGATGGAGTCAAGATTGATCATCAACATGTGGAAGAAATTCATTGTTGATTAATTGGGTTGGTTTTCATTGATGTCAACCCTTGAAGCAAGTCCGGTAGAAAATTTCGGTAGCCCCAGAAGTGTGGATAAGGGACCCATGTTTGGTTGAGGAATAATTTAATGAAGATCGATGAATTTGCAAGAAATACTATCATAGATGGATAATACATGTCGTTTCATTTCCAGTAATATGTGGTATGTCACGTATTTCCTCACTGTTGAGGAGATATGGCTTAGTGAAGTTGGAGAACCTTCATGAGTTATCTAGAAGCCTATAGAAGGTCAAAGAAGTCAATTATTCTAGAAACTCCTAGAATAAGTTTTCCAGTCAAAGTGGTTGTAACTAGGAGTTAATCATGGGTAAAGTTGTTGCAATAAGAAAATAATTAAAAATATATTAGTTGCAACAAGAAGTTGTGAGTTTACTATTTATGGTAAAGTGGTTGCAAGTGGGAAAAGTAGCCCTAAAAGAAGGAAAGTGGGTAAAACAATTAGATGGATAGTACATGTTATTCTATTTTTGTTGATATGCGGAATGTCACATAACTCCTCACGGTTAGAGAGTTATGGCCTGGTGAAGTGGAGAACCCTCATGAGTTATCTAGAAGGTCAAAGAAGTCAAATTAATTCTAGAATCTCCTAGAAGAATATTGAATAGTCAAAGTGGTTGACCAAGAAATAAATTAAATAATAAAGTGGTTGCAACAACAAAAAGTTATTTAAGGGAAAAGAAGTTATGAATTGACTAATTATAGAAAAGTTGGTTGCAATAAGAAGTTGTGAGTAAAGATAAATTATTTAAATAATAAAGTAGTCAAAGTGGTTGCAAAGAGAAATTATTTAAATAATAAATTGGTTGCAACAAGAAGTAGTGATTTTACTATTTATGGATAAGTCAAAGTGGTTGCAAAAGAAATTAATTAAATAATAAAGTTAGTTGCAACTAGAAGTGAAGAATTTACTATTTGTAGAAAAGTGAGTTAGAAGTGGACGAGTGGTTAGAAGTGGGTTAGCCCTAAAAGAAGGAAAATGGGTTAAGTTGGTTAGAAGGTAACCCCTTGAGGAAGCTACATAGAAGTATAAATAAGAGAGAAAGGCATTCCCATTAGCACCTGTTGAATATCATTGAATATCTATTTTGTGAAAGGTTATTTAGGCAGGTATTATTGATACAAAAAAGTGCGGAAAAAAAATCGCGGCAGGAAAACTGCAGCAGAAAAAGTGCGACAAAAAAACTATGGCAGAAAAATCATGGTGGGAAAAGGGCGACATAAAACATGCGGAATAAAAATCGTGGCAGGAAAAGTGCGGCAGAAAAACCGTGGCAGGAAAAGTGTGGTAGAAAAATCATGGTAGCATATTCATGGCAGTAGAATCGCGGCAACAAAACCGCGGCAGCAGAACACTACAACAAGAAAAAAGGTATGGTGTTCATATGTGTAGTGTTGAATTTATGATACTAGTTGAGGGTTTGTCTTGTAAATCTGTTGGATGCCCTCTTGGAAGTTTAGGGCTTACTGTAGAGTTGATCTAAGGTAGATCTACTAAAGTTTAGTATTGGTTTATGTTTGAGGCATTTGGGTTGAGGTATATTGTTGAAGTTATTGGTACAGATAGAGATTGTATAATAGTGAGGTTCTAGCACATGGTTTGAGTTACAGACTTATGGGATAATGTATTTGGTATATGTTGGTATAGGTTATTGGTACAGGTTGATTACATTTTATTGATACAGGTTGTTGGTACAGGTTGTGACAAGTTATTGGCACAAATTGGTACAGGTTTATAACAGTATATCTCACAATGACAGTGTGACAATGGCTCCATCATTCTACTTATATTTAAGAGTGGTTGGATGGGGCAAGGATAGGTGGTTGTAGTCACCTTCCGGTTTTAGACAGAGAACATAGAGGGTTGTAGCTTCCTTCTAGTTGTAGCTAGAGAATTGGGGAGTTGGAACTTCCCTCAGGTTGTAGCCCAAAAATAGAGGGTCGAAAACTCCTTCGCGTTGCAGCTAGAAAACAAAGGAAGTTGGTGCTTCCAATGAATGTAATTCTTAAAGACAAATAAGAAAAAAACATTTTGTGGTTTTCTCCCGCATTGGGTTTCCACGTAAAAAATATTGGTGTACTGTGTATGTGTATGATTTTTCATGTGTTCATGGTTTATTTACTCTACACTTATTGGATGATAATGATACATTGATCATAAAGATAAATAACACTTGCATAATGTGGTTAAAAGGATTAAAAATATATATTACTGATTCACCCCCCCTTTCAGTAATCCAACAATTGGTATCAGAGCAAGTTCCTTCAGAAATCAGTTTAACCACTGAAAGGTAGATCATGGAAAGAAACAATATGTATAAAAATGGAATACCACAGTTTGATGGACAAAATTATGCATTCTGGAGCAGAAGGATGAAAACATATGTACAAGCACAAGGATTTGAAGTTTGGAAATCAATTGTAGATGGATACAAAGAACCAACAATTCCACCAACAAATGACAACGGAAAAAAACTCAGTCTAAATAATTCAAAAGCCACAAATGCACTTATGAATGGTATTTGTGATTCATTATATACCAAAGTTCTACATTGTAGCTCCGCTAAAGAGATTTGGGACAAACTTCAGAATATTTATGAAGGAAATTTAAAAGTCAAAGAAACAAATCTTCAAAATTACAGAGGTCAATTCAAACAGCTAAATATGAAGGAAGATGAGAATATTTCAACTTACTTCTTACGAGTTGATGAAACAGTGAATGCAATCATAGGATTGGGAGAAGAAATTGAAGAATATGTGATTGTTCAAAAGGTACTAAGACCTCTTCCAACAAGATTTGATCTTAATATCTCAACACTAGAAGAAAGAGAAGATCTAGACTCAATAAGCATGGATGAACTGCATGGAATCTTCACAGCTTATGAAATTAGAACTGAACAGGAAAATCCAAGTATAAAAGAAGCAACATTCAAAGCATCCAAAAGGTAAAAAATAATGTTTTCAAGAAAAGTTTATGCACCAAAGAAGAAATCTCCTCATCAAATGAAGATGAAGTTAGTGAAACTGAGACAAAAGGATTTTTATTCATGGAAACAGAAGATTCCGATAAAGAAGACATCAAAGAAGAATATGAAGAGGTAGAAGTTGCTACCAAGAAGAATTGTTGAGTGCTAGAAGTTATAAAAAGATACAAGAAGAAAAACAAGAAGCTCCAAGCAGAACTAGACGAGAAAGAAGACACTCAAGAACTAGAGAAGATGATCATGGAATTGAAGGTTCAAATAGAAGAAGATAAAAGAATTGAAGAAGCACTCAAAGAAAAGTTAGAAGAAAGAGACATGATCATTGGAAATTTGGAAGCAAAGATTGTCACGCTGAGAAAGGATCTTCAAAATAAAAATATGTAGAACAACTCAAAAGTTTTTTATGACATTATCAACACTCAAAGGCCTAATCATGACAAGTATATACTTGGATACAATCAGACAGAAAATGGATCAAGCTCCAAAATGACAGATCAAGAAACATATCCAAAAATGTATGAAGAAACAGTCAGAGGGGATATGAAGTTCTACAAGGAAGATCACAGGGACACTGTTCCACCGAGAAGATTCAGATTTCAGAATTAACGACAGTCAGAAACAAATATGCCTCGGGAAGAAGAAGGATTCAAAATAATAACTCCTTTCAAAAGATATTCAACTCCCAGGTATCAAACTATTTTTTTTGGTTTATGTTATGCATGCAATAATTTTGGACATAAAGTTGTAAATTGCAGAGCTAATAGCAGGAACAAAAAAAACTTTGAAAGTCATACACAAAATGGTTATCCAAGAAGGCCTAGTGAAACACATAGAAGAAGCTACAACAGGTTTGAATCATTGAGCACTGAAGTGGAATGCTACAAGTGAAACAACTTTGGACACATGGTCAAAGATTGTAGAATGACAGTCCCTCCTAGAGAATCACAACATAATAACAACAATCAGAGATAAGAACCTCATAAGAAAACATGGATAAGAAAACAAAATTCGTATAGCAATGAAGAATGCACACTCGCTCTAAAATATAAGCATAAGAAACGTGGTTGGTATGTTAACCGTGGTTGCTCAAAGAACATGATAGGTGATGAAGACATTTTTCTAACATTGATAAATGAAAGAGATGGATCAGTCTCCTTTGGAAACGATGACTCACTAGAATCATTGGAAAGGGCATAGTCAGAATTGGAAACAAGGATACCAAGGCATAAAATGTTCTACTAGTGGAAGATATGAAACACAATATTCTAAGTGTAAGTAAAATGTGTGAACAAGGTCATAATATTATGTTCGATTCATAGAAATGTGAGATAAGAAAAGCAGGTTCAGGAAAATTGGTTGCAACAACTGTAAGAACTTTAAGCAACATATATGTATTAAGTGAAATTGGAAACGAAAAGTGTTGTCTAGGGAAGGAAGATGAAGTTTTTATATGGCACAAAAGAATGGGTCACATAAACTTCAATAACCTCATCAAAGTCATAAAAAAGAAGTAGTCAAATAAATTCCCCAGATCATGAAGCCAACCAACACTTTATGAAAGCATTGTCAACGAGGAAAACAAACAAATACTAGGTTCAAATAAAAGGAATACTCAATGACAAGACCACTAGAAATTGTGCATATTGATTTAGTTGGACCAACTAAAACAAAGGGTTTAAAAGGTGAGAATCACTTTATGTTACTGGTTGATGATTATACAAGAATGACTGCAGTTTGTTTTCTCAGGAATAAGTCAAAAGCATTTGAAAACTTCAAGGTATACAAGGAAATGGTTTTAAATGAAATGGATTAAAAAATAAAATGCTTAAGATCTGATAATGGAGGAGATTTTACTTCAAAGGAATTTATGAATTTCTGCAGCAAGAATGTTATAAAAAGGCAATTCTTTGTTGCTAGAACACCTCAACAGAATGGGGTCATCGAAAGAAAGAACAAGATAGTACAGGAAATGGCTTGAACAATGTTAATGGATTCCAATTTGACATATGTTTTTTGAACACATGCAGTGCATACAATAGTTCACATTCAAAATGGAGTAATGCTCATGAAAAATAGTGACAAAACTCCCTACAAGCTATGGAAAGAAAGACCAAAAAATGTGAAGCAATTCAGAGTCTTTGGAAGCAAATGATACATCAAAAGAGAAGATGAAAGAATGGGAAAGTTTGATTCTCATGTAGACAAAGGCGTACTTGTTGGTTACTCAAGTACAATGAAAGAATACAAATGTTACAATCTAAGGCTCAAGAAAGTTGTGGAAAGCATCAATGTAATGGTTGATGAGACAAATGGATGAAAATTAAAGGAAGAAGAAAAAGAGTCAGTGGAACAAGTTTACGAAGAAGAAGCAAAGGATGAAGAAGAAACAAAAAGGGAAGATGAAGAAGATCAAATAGAAGTAAAAGAGAAAGAATAAAAAGTACCTCCAAATACACCTAGCAAACAAATACAAAAGAATCATCAGTCAGATCAGATTATCAGGAACAAAGATGCAAGAGTTTAGACTAGAAGAAGAATTTGTTCACTAGAAAAACTGCACCTAACACTCTTATCTTTGATTGAACCAAAAAGTTTTGAAGAAGCCAGCAAGGATGAATTCTGGATAAAGGCCATGGATGAAGAATTGGATCAAATAGAGAAGAATGGCACTTGGAAATTGGTTCCAAGATGGTACAAGAATGTGATCGACACAAAATGGGTATTCAAAAATAAATTGAATGAAGATGGGCAGGTTACTATGAACAAATCTAGATGGGTATGTAAAGGAAACGGATAGGTTGAAGGTATCGACTTTGAAGAGACATTTTCCCCAGTTTCCAGAATGGAAGCAACTAGATTGATACTAATTTATGCATGTTCAAAGAATATTAAAGTGTATTATATGGATAGGAAATCATGTTTTCTGAATGGAGAACTAGAAGAACAAGTCAACATTGAGCAACCGGAAGGATTTCAGTTATCAAAAAATGAAGATTATGTTTGGAGATTAAAGGAGGACTTGTATGGTCTCAAATAGGCCCCAGAGCATGGTATTATAGACTAGACAGATACTTACAACAACAAGGGTTCAGGAAAGGAAATGTAGACAACAACCTCTACATCAAGGTAACTCAAGATAGTATTTTATTAATTGAATTTTATGTTGATGATATTATTTTTGGAAGTGATGATGACAGGTTGAGAAAGAAATTTTCAAAGGATATGCAAAATGAATTTGAAATTTCATTACTTGAAGAACTATCCTTCTTTCTGAGTCTTTGGATATGTCAAAGCAACCAAGGAATTTTTATTTCTCAAACCAAGTATATCAAATAAATGCTAAAGAGGTTTGAAATAGAATATTACAAACCAATCAATACTACTATGCAAACCAGTTGCAAGTTAAGTAAAGATGATGATTCAAATTCTATAGATTAGAGGAAGTACAGTTCAATGATTGGCATCTTACTTTATGTGACAACATCCAAACCAGATGTAATGCAGGTAGTTGGATAAGGGGCAAGATTTCAAGCAGCACCAAAGGAATCACATGTTCTAGTAGTAAGGAGGATATTCAAATATCTCAAGGGTACAAAAGAGTTTGAATTATGGTATTCAAAAGGAAAGGATTTATCACTTATTTCCTACATAGATGCAAATTGGGCAGTTTGCATTGATGACCAACAAAGCACTAGTGGATCAGTGTTCTACTTGGGTGAGTGTTTGGTATCTTTGATAAGCAAAAAACAATCATCAGTATCATTATCTACAGCCGAAGCAGAGTATATTGCAGCAGAAACATGTTGTACACATGTTCTATGGATGAAACAAACTCTGACAAATATACATGTTGAGTATGATGAGCCCATTCCAATCTATTGTGATAATACAAGTGCCATCAGTATCTCAAAAAACCTGGTGATGCACTCCAAGACAAAGCACATTCCAATCAAGAATCACTTTCTATGGGAACAGGTTGTAGAGAAGAACATCAGAGTTGAATATGTGGGAAAAAAAAAACAAGTGACAGGGATCTCTACAAAAATGCTTCAAAGTGAAGCCTTTAAGTATCTTCGCTAAAGACTCAGAGTAATTTCTACTCCAAAATGAATTATTTTGAATGCTTATCTTATATGCCTTAGATTTACTCGAGGAAGCACCATAAAGAGGATAGTTCAGGTTGGGGGAGAAGTTTCAAGAAGAGTTCATTCAGAGGGAGCATCCCCAAGGGCAGTTTAGTTAGGGGGAGCAACCCCGAATGGGAAGTTACTTTTTCCATTGATGTCAAAGGGGGAGAGATTTATTAGATGCAAGATAGAGATTTAGATTCTTGGAGAGAGAGCATATAGGCATGGTTCTAGGGGAGAGATGGTCACAAGGGGAGCATGAGAGATATGACTTTAGTATTGCATTAGAGTGTTGCCATCAATGCTAAAGGGGAAGATTGTTGATTAATTGGATTGGTTTTCATTGATGTCAACCCTTGAAGCAAGTCCAGTAGAAAACTTTGGTAGCCCCAATAGTATGATTAGGGGACTTCAATTTGATTGATGTATAATGGTATGAAGTTTTATATATTTGCAGGTAAGACTATTCTATATGGATAGTACATGTCATGCAATTTTTTATGATATGTGGAACGCCACATAACTCCTCACAGTTAGAGAGTTATGGCCTGGCAAAGTGGAGAACCCTCATGAGTTATCTAGAAGGTCAAAGAAGTCAAATTAATTCTAGAAGCTCCTAGAAGAATATTGAATAGTCAAAGTGGTTGACCAAGAAATAAATTAAATAATAAAGTGGTTACAAAAATAAGAATTTAATTAAGGGAAAATAAGTTATGAATTGACTAATTATAGAAAAGTTAGTTGCAACAATAAGTTGTGAGTAAAGATAAATTATTTAAATAATAAAGTAGTCAAAGTGGTTGCAAAGAGAAATTATTTAAATAATAAAGTGGTTGCAACAAGAAGTGGTGAGTTTACTATTGATGGATAAGTCAAAGTGGTTGCAAAAGAAATTAATTTAATAATAAAGTTAGTTGCAACAAGAAGTGGAGAATTTACTATTTGTAGGAAAGTGAGTTAGAAGTGGACAAGTTGTTAGAAGTGGGTTAGACCTAAAAGGCGACAAGTGGGTTAAGTTGATTAGAAGGTAACCCCTTGAGGAAGCTACATGGAAGTATAAATAAGAGAGAAAGGCTCTCCCATTAGCACCAATTGAATATCATTGAATATCTATTTTGTGAAAGGTTATTTAGGAATGTATTATTGATATAGAAAAGTGCGGCAAAATCCTGCCGCAGAAAAAGTGTGGAAGAAAAATTGTGGCAGGAAAAGGGCAACAGAAAAATCGCGGCAAGAAAAGTGCGATAGAAAAATCACAACAACAGATTCATAGAAGTAGAATCGTGACAACAAAACCGCGGCCGCGGAATGCTACAAAAAGAAAAAATGTATAGTTTTCATATGTGTAGTGTTGAATTTATGAATCTGGTTGAGGGTTTTCCTTGTAAATCTATTGGATGCCCTCCTGGAATTTTAGGGCTTGTTGTAGAGTTGATCTAAGGCAGATCTACTAAAGTTTATTATTAGTTTATGTTTGAGGGATTTTGGTTGAGGTATGTTTTTGAAGTTATTGTTATAGATAGAGGTTGTATAAAAGTGAGGTTCTAGCACATGATTTGAGGTATAGACTTGTGGGATAGTGTATTTGGTATATGTTGGTACAGGTTATTGGTTAAGGTTGTGACAAGTTATTGGCACAGATTGGTACAAGTTTACAACAGTATATCTCACAGTGACAGTGTGATAGTGGTTCCATCATTCTACTTATATTTAATGGTGATTAGACGAGGCAAGGATAAGTGGTTGTAGCCACCTTTCGGTTGTATCCGAAGAACATAAGGGGTTGTATCCTCCTTCTGGTTGTATCCAGAGAATTGGGGAGTTGTATCTTACCTCAGTTTGTTGCCTGAAAATAGGGGGTCGAAGCCTCCTTCCAGTTGTAGTTGGAAAACAAAGGAAGTTGGTGCTTCCAATGAATGTAATTCTTAAAGACAAATAATAAAACATTTTTTGTGGTTTTCTCCCACATTGGGTTTCCATGTAAAAAATATTGGTGTACTGTGTATGTGTATGATTGTTCATGGTTTATTTAATCTGCACTTATTGGATGATAATGTTCTATTGATCATAAAGATAAATAACACTTGCATAATGTGGCTAAAAGGATTAAAAATCTCTATTACGGATTCACCCCCCCCTCTCAGTAATCCAAGAGAAAGGGTTTTATTGATAGAATAGAAGACTTTGATGAAGAAGGAATCAAAGAAGAATATGAAAAGGTAGAATTTGATTATAGAGAAGAATTTTTTAGTGCCATGGAAATTATAAAAAGGGAAAAGAAGAAAAACAAGTCACTATAGGCAAAACTAAAAAGAAAAGAGGAAACTCAAAATCCCAACTCTGAAGAACTAGAGAAAATGGTCACTAAATTAAAAATCCAAGTAGAAGAAGACAAGTGAATTGAAGAAGCACTGAAAGAACGATTAGAAAAAAAAGAAAGGATATTCAAAATTTGTAAGAAGATATTGTCACATTGATAGAAGACCTTTAGAAGAAAAATATGCAGAACAACTCTAAAGTTTTGGACGAGATTATTAGCAGTCAAAGGCCACATCATGATAAGTCAAGACTTGGATACAACCACACATAAACAGACTCAAGTTCCAAAACAAGAGATGAAGAAATAAAACCAATAACTATGCAGAGACAGTCAGAGGATACAATGAAAGAGAAGAAGACAAGAAACTTAAAAAGGAAGATCACAGATATACCCCACCTCCAAGAAGATTCATAATTCAGAATCAGCAGCAGTCAGAAGTAAAATGATCTCAAGAAGAATAAGGATTCATAAAATCAACATAATTCAAAATATATCCAGCTCCCAGGTATCAAACATTTTTTATTGGATTATATTATTCATGTAATAATTTTGGGAACAAGGTTGTGAATTGTAGAGCCAACAACGGAAACATAAACAACTATGAAGGCTATACAAGAAATGGTTACTCAAGAAGGCCTAATGAAATGCAGAGAAGAAACTACAATAGGTTTGAATATTTGAGTACTGAAGTGGAATGCTACAAGTGTAACAACTTTGAACACAGGTCCAAAGATTGTATAATGACAGTTCCTCCAAGAGAATCACAAAAGATTAATAACAATCACAAATAGGAAACACAAAGAATATGGGTAAGAAAGAAGAATCAATACAATGATGAAGAATTCACACTCGCTCTACAAGCTCAACACAAGAAACATGGTTGGTATATTGACAGTGGTTGTTCAAAGCACATGACAGGTGATAAGGATGAGTTTCTAGCTTTGAAAAAGGGAAGATATGGAATAGTCTTTTTTGGAAATGGCAACTTAGCCAGAATCATTGGAAAAGGCACAATCAAGATTGGTAGTAAGGACACCAAAGAAGAAAATGTTTTACTAGTGGAAGATATGAAACACAATCTTCTGAGTTTAAGTCAAATGAGTGACCAAGGTCACAAACTTGTATTTGATTCAAATAAATGTGAGATAAGAAAAGCAGATTCAGGTAGAGTGGTGGCGATCGTTGTGAGAACTCCAAGCAACATATACGTACTAACTGAAATTGGAAAAGAAAAGTGTTGTTTAGGAAAGGAAGATGAAGTTTGGTTATGGCACAAATGAATGGGTCAAATAAACTTTGATAATATTGTCAAGGTCAATAGAAAGGAAGCACTCATAGAAATTCCCCAGATCACGATGCCAACAAGTACACTATGCAAGCATTGTCAACAAGAAAAACAAACAAAGACCAAGTTCAAATCAAAAGAATACTCCACAACAAGACCGCTAGAAATTGTGCATACTGATCTAGTTGGACAGACTAGAACAAAAGGATTGAAAGGTGAGCAATACTTTATGTTATTAGTTGATGATTATAAAAGAGTGACTTCATTTTGTTTTCTCAGGAAGAATTATAAGGCATTTTAAAACTTCAAAATGTACAAGGATATGGTTGAAAACGAAACACATTCAAAAATCAAATGTTTGAGATCGGACAATGGAGGATATTTTACCTCAAAGGAATTTATGGACTTATGTAGTAAGCATGGGATAAAGAGACAATTCTCCATTTCTAGGACACAACTGTTGATTAATTGGGTTGGTTTTCATTGATGTCAAGCATTGAAGAAAGTCTGATAGCAAAATCTGGTAGCATAAAGTTTTGGGTAATGGACCCAAGTTTGTTTGATGGATAATGGTATCATTTTTTATATATTTGTAGGTAAAACTATTCTAGATGGATAGTACATGTCATTCCATTTCCGGTGGTATGTGGAACGTCACATAACTCCTCACGGTTAGAGAGTTATGGNAGCCCCAAAAGGTCAAAGTAGTCAAAGTGGTTGCAAAGAAGAAATTATTTAAATAATAAAGTGAAGTGATGAGTGTACTATAAGTCAAAGTGGATACAAAATAAATTATTTAAATAATAAATTTAATTGATAAATTAATAAGTGGACAAGTGGTTAGAAGTGGGTTAACCCTAAAATAAGGAAGGTGGGTTAAGATGGTTAAAAGGTAACCCCTTGAGGAAGCTACATGAAATCATAAATAAGAGGCAAGTCTCTCTCATTTTAATCACACTTGAATATCATTGAATATTTATTTTTTTGAAATGTTATTTGGGTAGGTATTATTGATAGAGAAAAATTGTAGCAGAAAAAGTGTGGCAGGAAAACTGCTGCAGAAAAAGTGTGGCAAGAAAACTGCGGCAGAAAAAGTGCGGAAAAA
Organism: Picea mariana; assembly: GCA_032191745.1. Taxonomy (NCBI): domain Eukaryota; kingdom Viridiplantae; phylum Streptophyta; class Pinopsida; order Pinales; family Pinaceae; genus Picea; species Picea mariana. The sequence goes on along the minus strand of JASDQU010712203.1, from coordinate 13,409 downwards.
AAAGTGCGACAGAAAAATCGTGGTAGAAAAATCATGACATCAACATGGTTGGGGTCTATTTATGAGAGATATGACACATATTCTTTGAGTTGTGTTTTGTGAGCTAGGGTTTAGCTCTTGAGATGGTATTGGATGTTCAATATTGTTGTGTATATCATATTTTTTTAGAGATACAGTTGGTATTTTGTTGTTGGTATTTGGAATATGGGTATTGGTATTTTGGTTGAGGTATGTTGTTGAAGTTATAGGTACAGATAGAGGTTGTATAACAGTGAGGTTCTAGCACATGGTTTGAGGTACATACTTGTGGTATAGTATCATATCAAATTTAAATGATGAAATTGATGAGGGCTTTTGGTTGAGGTACATCTTGGGTACATGGATGAGGCAAGCAGTTAATGAGTTGGCACATACATGAGGTGTATAGTTGATGATGTTGGTACATCTTGATAAGTGATAGTTTATGTGTATTTGATGCATGCATGGTACATATTTGGTGCATGGTTGATGCAATCATTGATGGTACAGGTTGAGGTACAGGTTGGTGCATGGTTGATGCACTTGTTTATGGTACATGTTGATTACAGGTTATTTGTATAGGTTTGGTGCATGGTTGATGCATTTGTTTATGGTACAATTTGAGGTATAGGTTGATGTATGGTACATGTTGGCACAGGTTATTGGTACATATTGTTACAGGTTGATTGGTACATGTTTACATCAATATATCTCACAATGATAGTGTGAAAGTGGTTCCATCATTCTACTTCTACATCAGGGAGGTTGGACGGGGCAAGGACAGGTGGTTGTAGCTGAAGAACATAGGGGGTTATAGCCTCCTTCTGGTTGTAGCCAAACAATTGGGGAGTTGGAGCTTCCCTCAAGTTGTAGCCTGAGAAACTAGGGGGTTGTAGCCTCCTTCTGGTTGTAGCCTCCTTCTGGTTGTAGCCAGAGAATTGGGGAGTTGGAACTTCCCTTAGGTTGTATCCTGAGAAACTAGGGGGTTGGAACCTCCTTCTAGTTGCAGTTGAAAAACAAAGGAAGTTGGTGCTTCCAATGAATGTAATTCTTCAAGACATATAAGAAAAAACATTATGTGATTTTCTACTGCTTTGGGTTTCCACGTAAAAACACTTGTGTACTGTGTATGATTCATTTTTTCATTGTTTATTTAATCTGCAATTATTGGATGATAATGCTACAATTATATAACACTTGCATTATATGGTTAAAAAGGATTAAATTGCTCTATTAATGATTCACCCCCCCTCTCAGTAATCCAACAATTGGTATTAGAGCAGGTTCCTTCAGAAATCAGTTTAACCATTGAAAGGTAGATTGATGCAGGAGCATCGTCATCAAGCACATGTGGAGAGACAACTCAATGCCTTAGTGCACCTTTGAATCAATTCAAAATCCTAACACTGGCATTTTCGTGCAAATCTTTTTTTGAACTGATTAAAAACTGAAGAAGATCAAAATGATTAGGAGTTGAATGATCTCGAGTGATCTGGGAGTTTCATTCCTAGACTTTAATGTAACGGAACTTAAGTGGGAGTTAGGTTTTTTTTTTTTTTTTGAAGTAGATAGACGTTGTAAATGGTGAGGAGACACCACTAGATTAGTGAGAGGAAAAGGATCGAGGATCCCCGTTCATTTTTTTCATTGTAATGCATGCCCAGTAGAGGTAGTAGAAGATAGAGAAGAGAGGAGAGGAGAGAGCTGAGACTCTGTTATAGTTCATCCTGCACATTTTGTAATCAGACATTCATGTTAATGAAAAAAGCAATTTTTTCTGCATATGATTCTTTATGTGTTTGTGTGTGTTTTATGAATTTTATTTGACATGGTTATGTATGTTTTATATGTGAGTTACATTCCATCTGCAGGGAACATATATACTTTACTATATGTCTGCGAGTTTGCTGAATTGTTCTGGGTTCTTAGGCTAAATGCAAGGAGTGCATGAGAAAGTGGTGAAGACTCTGTGAGCCAACGCAAGGAGTGCACATCTGAATTTCAAATCGAATTCAGAAGAGAACGTGCCTAGAGAGCACACCAGGATAAATATAGCTCGAGGAGATCCTCAGAGTTATTGAATACTCATGAGGAAGACTTGTGAAAAGAATGCACCAACCCAACACTTAGAAAAATGTTGGAAGAAATCGTCTGAAATCTCAGTCGATCTCAAGGAGTGCGCAGAGGCAAACTTGTTCAAGTTTGAAAGATCAAGAGAGTTTTGAGTTGCCAAGAGGGCACCAGAAAAGTCCTTTGAAGGAAGCATAAGGGCCGAGACCCTTTAAATATTCGAGCTAGTTCGAAGCTCATAAGAGATAGCGCGAGGAGTGTGCAAGAGTTGGACTTATTCCAAGTCCAAAATCTCAGGAGGAGAGGCTCAAGTCAAGACCCAAGCATTCAGGCTCGCAGCAGAAGGTTCATAGACTGAAATCTTTGAACACTTGCAAATTTTCCCAATTCCAAGAGAATGAAGAAGCTCAGGAGGAAGAGCAACATCATCCACTAGATCAGCTGCAAGAACAGATTTGGATCATTCGATCTACATATAGACATCAGAAGGAGCACATCAAGGATGAGAAAAGATCCCAGCCAATGGCTTTGAACATGAGGGATCGACATCCGTCGGATCCAGGTAAAGTGCATGAGCCTTAATTCCTTTGAGAGTGCACATGAGAGAAGATTTTTTGAAGTCCGGAAGTCCCAAACTCAGTCGGGACCGTCCATCGTCTAGGGTGACAGGTGGTGGAAGATCTAAGACTCCAGAGCGGAAGTACTTCGGGAGTTCTCAGACAAGTAGAAAGCAAAATCGTCGAAGAGCTGAAGGCTGAAATGGATCATGTTCGTTGGTCACCAGGAGGTACGTGTCAACAGATATGAGACTTCGGGGAAAGTCACTTCAGAAGATTTCAATGGTGGAGTGTGACAAACTCTCAAATTCCCTAAGGTCGAAGTAGATCTGAACCATCCGTTGCAAAGGAAATGTGGTGAGAGATCAGGAATTTCATAGGATTAACACTCCGAAAGGAATTCGATGTAGGCGGAGAAGATATGGACCGTCGGATCCAGAGGGACGCGTGGCGGAAATCCATCAACTTCAGGTGAAAACACTCCAAGAGGAATGTTTGTGTAGGACTCTGAAACTACAGAAGTCAGAAGATCCAAAGTGGACGAGAGTTGTTTATTTGAGGTGGACACATGGCACTAGATCTAGAACTCTGGGTATAGAATACTCCAGAGGAAAGAGGAGCGTGAAAGTGTCGAAGTCTCGAAGTGGACCAAAGCCGTTGATTTGAGGACATGTGGGAGAAGATATACCATTTCAGAGAAAAATCACTTTGGGAGAAAAAGGAGTGTGTTGAACAAGAACTCCCGAAGGCCGAAGAGCTAGAGTTCATCTGATTCGTCTGTTTTCTAAGGGCAGGTGTCAGCATATCTTCCACTTCAGAAGATAGTCACTTCGGAGGAAGAAAGGGTGGAGAGTTTGAAACTCCCGAAGCCCGAAGAGAGAAGTTAATTGTAGTCATTGATCAAGAGACACTGTCGAGGTCACAAGATCGACGATAGTGCTTAATTGTTGGAATAGAAAGTGATCGGGTCTTAAAAATCTTAGAGCGGGCTACAATCGAAACCATAGTATTTCCAAATAGATACGTGGCAGCTGGTAGTGAATTGCGGGGAGAAAAGCAGTGTGGTCTCAAACCACTTTAGGCCACTCTGTAATCGCGTGATTACATGAGGACATAGTGGAGGTCACATGAAAGGAAAGGGGCCTAGTAGAAGGAGCTAGAACCCACAAATTGAAAAGTGCCAAGAGCACTAGAGAAAGGGTTCATGGGTTCCATGGGATCTGTGCCTTAGGAGAAAAGGGGGCCTGTACAAGTTGATTTGGGTTCAAGCAGGAGCCTGAAGATTTGATCTAACTCCTTGATTTGAACGATCCTATATCGGGAGGTCGTTCAACCCCGAGGAGAGAGGGGGGGTTTGCATCAAGTGGTATCAGAGCATGATTTTTCTGTAGATTTCAGGCGAAGGAGATGAAGGAGATAGTATGACTACATCAAGTAGTATCATAGGGTTAATTTCTTTTGTGGACAACAGGGGAAGAAGGAGATAGATTATTGATGCTCTGTGTGAAGGATTGTTGCAAGTGTGAAACAACAAATTGAACAACCAGGTGAGGTGTAGGAGAAGTTGGAGATGCTCTCAAATGTAGAGTAATCCACAGACTTTCTAGGAGGGCAAGTAGAGGGTGAAAATGGCTATTGAAGGCCATAGGCGTGGTCAAGGAAAGGACCGCCAGTGAAAACTGAAGCAAAAATTGACAAGGAGCTCATTGATATAAGGGAAAGAATGGAGCAACTAACATTGAAGGTGGAGTAAGAAGCAAAGGTACACTCGACATATGAATGGCCTTTGAAGAAGAAAGTAAAATGGTCTATCCAGAAGTTGTTGGCCAGAAGGAAACAACAAATGCTCAAAAGGTGGTTGAGGCATACTGAAAACCTCAGTGACACAAAGGAGGAGATGGTTTGCATTTGTGATCCAGAAATTGGAAAAACCATCAATGATGAGGAAGGGAGATTAGTTAAAGGTCTCATAAACTACCAGGAGGGCAGAGATGAATTTTTAAATTTCCAGGTAGGCAATGAGATGAGATCAATTGAGGATATCATAGACTTTCAAGAGGGAAACAATGGAAATTCATATTTCTAGGTGGGCAATGAGATGAGACTAGTTGAATATCTCATAGACCACTAGGAGAGCGGGGGAGAAATCCTAGATTTCCAAGTGGGCAAGGGAATTAGAGTGAGACTGTCTGAAAGTCTCAGGAGCTCGGAAGTGAGTTCATATTAGCAAGGAGTGTTGACAGATGACGATTCATGTGGGTTTGTTGGTCATGTGAATGAAGATGATGAGAAGTTAAATACTTTCACCATCAAAGAGGAGGACCATAGGTGCATTCTGATCATTGGGGGAAAGAAAATATTCCTACCAAACAACCAAGCAGAGGCTAGGATAAGTGTTGTAGGTGCAGCAACAATAGAGGAAGGACAACCAACTGTGACTATCATGATGAAGGAGAAGATATCAAAATTTTCCCATGGAGAAGATGAAGAGGAGCACACAGTTGAGATGCTCACGTAGTGGGAGATGGCTTTGAATATGTTGGACAATACAGAACCAAAAGATGGCTACCAGGAGACGGTCATACATATTGCAAGAGAATAGCATTCATCAGAATTGCTCAAAAATTTCAGCCTGGGAGATGAATAGGAAATGACTGCAGCACTAGAGTCTGCAGTAGAAGAGGAAGCATACATCATAGACTTTGTTGATCTATGTGAAGAACTAGAAGCCCTAGAGAGAAGGGTGATAGTGCAAAGCATGCACATCCAATAGGCTAAGTTGGAAAGAGGTGGAGGAGCATACCAACCTGGGGAGCAGCTGGAGGAAGTTGGATTTGAACCAACATAAGAGGAGATGAAAAAAATCAATCTTTCAGAGAAGGAAGCTGAGCAACAACTCAGAGGTGAGATTGCAGAACTGGAGTCTGCAACAGAGTGGCCAACTAGTGCCACGGGAGATCAAGATAACATGAAGGGTCGGATTGATAAGATTGGTAAGGAAGAGAAAGAGCACACATTTCAATGTGCCCAAGAGATGGAGAAAGGAGAGCATTCGGTGCAATTGCTCAAAACTTTCAGCCAAGGAGATGAAGATAAGGAAACTATAAAATTGGGACCTACAATAGAAGGAGATGATCATTTAGATGAATGGCTCAAAACTTTTAGCAAGGAATATAAGCAAGAGATAACTGTAGAATGTGAACCTACAACAGAGGAGGAAGACACAGATAGTTTGGATCTTGTTGAACTGTGTGAAGAGTTGGAGGCCTTGGAGAGAAGGGTAAATATGCAAAGGAATATTATCCAACAAGTTAAGTTGGAAATTCATGGAGAGAAGATGAAACAAAGCATACTAAGGGAAGAAAGCCAGCCAGTGGACCAAATGGACAAAGAAATAGAGGAGATAAAGAGATTGATGTTGGAAGTAGCACAAGAAGCATTCATCAGAGAAGTATGGGATAGAAGAAAACCTGCAGGAGCAGCAGGGAAAAAGAAGCAACAAGGAAAATGAGTAGATGAATAGCTCCAAGAGAAGTTATGGGACCCTGAAGGATCTCAACAACAGAGTAGAGGGAGCCATGAGCAGGAGCTCCTGATTTTCCCAGCAGTGGAGTATGATGCAAGAGCATCGTCTTCAAGAACACGTGGAGAGAAAACTCAATGCCTTTGAATCAATTCAAAATATTAACACTAGCGTTTTCCTGCAAATTGTTTTTTGAAATGATTAAAAATTGAAGAAGATCAAAATGCTTAGGAGTTGAATGATCTCGAGTGATCTGGTAGTTTCACTCCTAGAATTTAATGTAATAGAACTTAAGTGGGAGTTAGGTTTTTTTTTCTGAAGTAGATAGATGTTGTAAATGGTGAGGAGACACCACTAGAGTAGTGAGAGGAAAAGGCTTGAGGAGCCCCATTCATTTTTTTCATTGTAATGCATGCCCAGTAGAGGTAGTAGAAGATAGAGAAGAGAGGAGAGGAGAGAGTTGAGACTCTATTATAGTCCATCCTTCACATATTGTAATCAGACATTCATGTTAATGAAAAAATCATTTTTTCCTGCATATGGTTCTTTATGTGTTTGTGTGTGTTTTATGAATTTTATATGTGGTTATGTATGTTGTAGATGTGAGTTAGATTCCATCTGCAGGGAACATATAGACTTTACTATATGTCTGTGAGTTTGTTGAATTGTTATGGGTTCTTAGGCTAAATGCATGGAGTGCATGACAAAGTGGGGGAGACTTTGTGAACCAACGCAAGGAGTGTGCATCTGAATTTCAAATCAAATTTAGAAGAGAACATGCCTAGAGGGAACACTAGGATAAATATAGACTCGAGGAGATCCTCAGAGTTACTGAATACTCAGGAGGAAGACCTGTGCAAGGAGTGCACTAGGCCAACACTTAGACAAAATGTTGAAAGAAGTCATATGAAAGCTCAGTCAAGCGCAAGGAGTGCATATAGGTGAACTTGTTCAAGTTCAAAAACTCAGGAGAGTGTTGAGTTGCTAAGAGGGCACCAGAAAAGTCCTTTGAAGGAAGCAGAAGGGCTGATATCCTTTAGAGATTTGATCCAGTTCGAATCTCAAAAGAGATAGCACAAGGAGTGTGAAAGAGTTGGATTTATTCCAAGTCCCAAAGCTCAGGAGAAGAGGCTCAAGTTGAGACCTAAGCATTCGGGCTCACAGTAGAAGGTTCAGAGGCCGAAACCTTTGAACACTTGCAAATTTTCCCAATTTTGGGAGAATGAAGAAGCTCAGGAGGAAGAGAAACATCAACCACCAGATCAGCTGCAGGAAGAGATCTGGACTGTTCGATCTACATCTAGACATCATAAGGAGAGTGTCGAGGAGGAGAACAGATCACAACCAGTGGATCTAAACACAGGGGATCGACATCTGTTGGATCTAGGTAAAGTGCACGAGCCTTAAGTCCTTTGAGAGTGCATAGGAGAGAGGATTTTCCAAAGTTGCAAAGCCAGTTGGGACCGTCCATCATCTAGGGTGACAGGTGGAGGACTATCTGAGACTCCAGAGCGAAAGTACTTCGGAAGTTCTCGGACAAGAAAAAAGTGAAATCGTCGAAGAGTCGAAGGAAGAAATAGATCTTGGTCATTGGTCATCAAGAGGTACATGTAAACAGATCTGAGACTTTGGGGAAAGTCACTTCAGAAGATTTCAATGGTGTAGTGTGAAAAACTCTCAAAGTCTCGAAGGCTGAAATAGATCACAACCGTCTGTTGTGAAGGACACGTGGTGAGAGATCGGGAAGTTTGGAGGCTTAGTGCTCTGAAAGGAAGTTGATGTAGGTGGAGAAGATCTAGACCGTCAGATCCAGAGGGATGCATGGTGGAAATATGTCAACTTCGAGTGAAAACACTTCGGGAGGAACGAGTGTGTAGGAGTCTGAAACTCCTAAAGCTCGAAGAGCCGAAGTTAACGAGAGTCATTGATTTGAGGTGGACATGTGGCGCCATATCTAGAACTTCAGGTATGGAATACTCTAGAGGAAAGCAGAGGGTGAAAGTGTCAAAGTCCCGAAGTGGACTAGAGTCATTGATTTGAGGAGGACGCATGGAAGAAGATCTCCCATTTCGGAGAAAAGTCACTCTGGGAGAAAAAGGAGTGTGTTGAACAAGAACTCCCGAAGGCCAGAGATTTAGAGTTCATCTGAGCCGTCCATTTGTTGAGGGCAGGTGTCAGCAGATCTTTCACTTTGAAATATAGTCACTTTGGATGAAGTAAGGCCGAAGAGTTTGAAACTCCTAAAGCCTGAAGAGAGAAGTTAATTGTAGTTGTTGATCAAGAGACATCGTCGAGGTCACAATATCAATGGTAGTGCTTAATTGCGGGGCCGCAATTGAAACCATGGTATTTCCAAAGGGATATGTGGTAGTTGGTAGTGAATTGCGGGAAGAAAAGTGGTGTGGTATAAAACCACTCTAGGCCACCCCGTAATAGCGTGCTTACATGAGGACATAGCCGAGGTCACATGAAAGGAAAGGGTCCTAGAAGAAGGAGCTAGCGCTCGTGAATTGAAAAGTGCTAAGAGTGCTAGAGAAAGGGCCCGTAGGTTCCACAGGATTTGCGCCTTAGGATAAAAGGGGGTCTGTACAAGTTGATTCGGGTTCAAGCAAGAGCCCAAAGAGTCGATCTGACTCCTTGATTTGAATGATCCTAGACCAAGAGGTCGTGCAGCCCTGAGGAGAAAGGGGGGGTCTGCATCATAGATCATGTAGAGAAACAACATGTATAAACATGGAATACCATAGTTTGATGGACAAAAGTATGCATTTTGGAGTAGAAGGATGAAAACATATATACATGCACAGGGATTTGAAATTTGGAAATCAATTGTAGATGGATACAAAGAACCAACAGTTTCCTCGAAAAATGAAAGAGCAATAAAACTCAGGAAAAATGATTTCAAATCCACAAATGCACTTTTGAATGGTCTTAATGAATCAGTTTAAACCAAAGTTATACATTGTAAATCCACTAAAGAGATTTGGGACAAGCTTCAAAATATTTATGAAGGAGATTCAAAAGTCAAAGCAACGAAGCTTCAAAGTTACAGAGGTCAGTTCAAACAACTAAAGATTAAGGAAGATGAGGATATTGCAACTTACTTCTTACGAGTCGATGAAATAGTAAATGTAATCATGGGATTGGGAGAAAAAATTAAAGAATCTGTAATTGTTCAAAAGGTACTAAGATCTCTCCCTATGAGATTTGATCCTACGATATCAACACTAGAAGAAAGAGCAGATATATAATCAATAAGCATGGACGAACTACATGAAATATTCACAGCATATGAAATGAGAACTGAACAGGAAAATTCAGATATAAAAGAAGCAGCTTTGAAAGCATGCAAAAGGTCAAAGAAAAATGGAAAGCAAAAGGAAAAAGAACATAGAAGCAATAGTGGCATCTTGGAAGATGATGAAGAAATGAGCAACTTTGTCAGAATATTGAACAAGGGAACCAACGACAGATATAAATGTAATTTTCCTTTGACTTGTTTTAATTGTGATGGTATTGATCATTTTTCTAACAAATGTCCTCATAAGAAAAAGAATAAGAATGATGAAGATTACTCAAAAAGAAAACAAACATATAAAGGCAAAATAACCACAAAGAAATTTTTCATGAAAAGATTATGCACCAAAGAAGACATCTCATCATCAGATCAAGATGAAGTCAGTGACAGTGAGACATAAAGAGTTGTATTCATGGTAGTATAAGACTCTGACAAAGAAGACACCGAAGAAGAATATGAAGAGGCAGAAGTTGACTACCAAGAAGAATTGTTGTGTGCCATAGAATTTATAAGAAGAGAAAAGAAGAAAAACAAGAAGCTACAAGAGGAACTAGACAAGAAAGAAGACACTCAGGAACTAGAACAAATGATCACAAATTTTAAGGTTCAAATAGAAGAAGATAAAAGAGTTGAAGAAGCACTCAAAGAACATATAGAAGAAAGAGACAAGATCATTGGAAATTTGGAAGTAGAGATTGTCACATTAAGAAAGCATCTTCAAAAGAAAAATATGTAGAACAACTCAAAAGTTTTGGATGATATTATCAGCAGTCAAAAACCTAATCATGACAAGTCTGGACTTGGATACAATCAGATAGAAAATGGATCAAGCTCCAAAACAACAAAGCAAGAAACATATCCAAAAATCTATGCAAAACTAATCAAAGGGAATAAAAAGATATACAAGGAATATTATAGGGACACTCCTCCGCCAAGAAGATTCATATTTTAGAATCAACAACCGACAGATAGGCCTCAGGAAGAAGAAGGATTCAAAAGAGAAAATCCTTTCAAAAGATCTTCAACTCCCAGGTATCAAACTATCATTTTTGTTTTATGTTATGCAAGTAATAATTTTGGACATAAAGCTATGAATTGCAAAGATAACAACAGGAACATAAACAAATTTGAAAGTTATACACAAAAGGGTTATCCAAGAAGGCCTAGTGAAACACGGAGAAGAAGTTACAACGGGTTTGAATCATTGAGCACTAAATTCAAATGCTACAAGTGTAACAACTTTGGACACATGGACAAATATTGCAGAATGACAATTCCTCCTAGAGAACCACAACAAAACAACAACAGTCACAGACAGGAACCTCAAAAGAGAACATGGATAAGAAATAAGAATCAATATAGTAATGAAGAATGCACACTCGCTCTACAAGAAAGGCAGAAGAAATGTGGTTCGTATGTTGATAGTGGTTTTTCAAAACACATGATAGGTGATAAAGACAGGTTTCTTACATTAATAAAGGAAAGAGATGGATCAGTTTCCTTCGAAAATGATGATTCAACTAAAATAATTGGAAAAGACAAAGTCAGAATTGGAAACAAGAATACCAAGAAAAAAAATGTTCTACTAGTAGAAGATATGAAACATAATATTCTAAGTGTGAGTAAAATGTGTGACCAAGGTCATAAAGTTACTTTCAATTCACAAAAGTGTGAGATAAGAAAACAAGGTTCAGGAAAATTGATTGCAACTGCTGCAAGAACTTCAAGCAACATATATGTACTAAGTGAAATTGGAAATGAAAAGTGTTTTCTAGGAAAAGAAGATGAAAGTTGGCTATGGAACAGAAGAGTGGGTCACATACACTTTGATAAATTTGTCAAAGTCAACAAAAAGGAATAAGTTAGAGAAATTCCCCAAATTACGAAACCGACCAACACTTTATGCAAGCATTGTCAACAAGGAAAGCAAACAAAGACCAGGTTTAAATCAAAAGAATATTCAACGACAAGACCACTGGAAATTGTGCATATTGATCTAGTTGGACCAAATACAACAAAGGGTTTAAAAGGTGATAAATACTTTATCTTATTAGTTGATGATTATACAAGAATGACTGCAGTTTTCTTTCTCAGGAATAAGTCAGAAGCTTTTGAAAACTTCAAGGTATACAAGGAAATGGATTCAAAAAACAAATGTTTGAGAGATGATAATGGAGGAGAGTTCACGTCAAAAGAATTTATGGACTACTGCAGCAGGCATGGAATAAAAAGGAAATTCTTCATTGCTAGGACACCTCAACATAATGGATTTGTTGAAAGAAAGAAAAGGATAGTACATAAAATGGCTCGAACAATGTTAATGGATTCTAAATTGACAAAAATATTTTGGACACATGCAGTGCATACAACAGTTCACATTCAAAACAAAGTAATGCTCAGAAACAACATTGAAAAAACTCCCTACGAGCTATGGAAAGGAAGACCAACAAATGTGAAGAACTTCAGAGTATTTGGAAACAAATGCTACATCAAAAGAGAAGTTGGAAGAATGGGAAAGTTTGACTCGCGTGTGGACAAAGGAGTACTTTTTGGTTACTCAAGTACAAGGAAAGCATACAAGTGTTACAATTTGAGGTTGAAAAAAGTTGTGGAAATCATCAATGTAACAATTAATGAAACAGGTGGACATGAATTAAAGGAAGAAGAAAATGAATCAATGGAACAAATTTACGAAGAAGAATATGAAGATGAAGAAGAAGTAGAAGGGGAAGATGAAGAGGATCAGACAGAAGTAGAAGAGAAAGTTCAACAAGTGCCTCCAAAGACACCTAGAAAACGAGTACAGAAGAATCATCCTTCAGATCAGATTATTGGAAACAAAGATGCAGGAGTTGAGACTAGAAGAAGAATCCATTTACCGAAAAAAAAACACCTAGCACTCTCATCTACGATTGAACCGAAAAAATTTGAAGAGGCCAATAATGATGAATTTTGGAATAAGGCCATGGATGAAGAATTGGATCAAATAGAGAAGACTAACACTTGGGAATTGGTTCCAAGACCAAAGAATAAGAATGTGATTGGCACAAAGTGGGTATTCATAAATAAATTGAATGAAGATGTGTTGAAAATTCAACAAGAAACATGTGTCTAATTTAGTTTTCCCTTAATTAAATTAGACAATAAATATTAATCTATTATCTCATTCATAACTGAGTGATTTGGAATTGTAACAGAATTGTAAGTGTAGTTAAGTGAGTTAAGCTTAGTTGTATTAGTGCGAGTTCGGTGAATTAACTATTCATTAATTCAAAATCAGTTAAACTCGCATGCAACTAAAGACTTGCCACGGTTAACTACATGCATGTCATTCCAATGGACACCAGTTGAGATAACAAGTGAAAGGGACAGTTGGCTATCAGTTGTGATTTTTTCACACATGCATTGGATATGCTTATGAGAATGTGCAAACGATTCATTCGATTCATTGTGAGAATTCGGATTGTAGAGTTTGTGCAGAGGAGGCAGGTTGTCTGGACACGGAAATTGGCGCATGTATTTGCTAATTTGTGTATGACAGTGTGAGACGATTGTACTGAGAGCTCTTGGATTAGAGCTTTGTATGAGATTGTTTCATGATTCATAATATATGATAGTGGGGTTTTTAGCTTTACGCTTTCCCGGTAAAACTTATTGTCTTATGTGTTATTGATATTTCACTTTGTGCATTGTGGTATGATCGTGGTTTAAATTGCTTCCGCAATAATAGTAGAAGCGATTATGTATTTAACAAGTTGCGGTAATTGTTAGATCAGGAGAATCGCAAGAATACAATAATTTGTATCGAAATTTCTACATGGTATCAGAGCCACGGAGGCCACGGAGTCACGGAAGTGAGGTGCGAACATAATTGCATTCTCGCAGGTCCCGTCTCTAGCAGGGTGCGAACACACAGTACTGAAAACTTCTGGTGTTTTCAAGA
>JASDQU010712202.1:28706-43810 GCA_032191745.1 Picea mariana | reverse complement strand
CTATAAAAAATTTTCTATAATGATTCAGACCGTGAAATTTCTATTCTATTGAGAAAACATATCCAAGTATATGTGGTAAAAAATTCAGCTTGTGGGTCATTGTATTTTTGGAGTTACACTCCGTGGAAAATAGGGTTTGTGGCTAGTCCTGAAACTAGTAAAAAACAAGTGTTTCGGGTAACAACGTCATAACTTCTTCATAACAGATCCAAATTCTATGAAACCAAATGTGTTGGTTAGGGTACAATATTTAGTATGTTTTGTAATAGTTTCATATCAATTCAACAAATATTCTGTGAGGGGCACGCTCTACAAGGTCGCTCTCTAGAATAAGACAGAATTCAGCAAGGTATGTCATTTTGCTATAACTCCTTTTCTGAGAGGTTCCAAGTAGTGACATCTGGAGGAATTGCATAAAACACACTTAAGAACATTTTCCATCAGTTTCATATATTTATACATTACAGGTTCAAAGTTATGATNTATCAGTTTCATATATTTATACATTACAGGTTCAAAGTTATGATTACTTTAAGTTAGGGTTTTTGACTAATCCAAAACTAGGCATGTGAGACTAAAGAAAAGTTTGATGAAAATGTTAGTCTCTTGTTGTTAAAGTTAAGGAAGGTTTGCAGGAATGTGATCATATACACCAAGTCTATTATAGAGCTACAAATCATATTTGGATGATGAAATTGATGAGGGCTTTTGGTTGAGGTACATGTTCAGTACATGGTTGAGACAAGTAGTTGATGAGTTGGCACATACATGAGGTGTATAGTTGATGATGTTGGTACATATTGATGATTCATAGTTGATGAGTAGTTGATACATGATTGGTAGATACTTGGTACATGGTTGGAGGCACTTGTTAGTATTATTTTTGATACATGGTTTATGGATGATGTAGCATACTTGTATTATCAGAAGTAGATATTGATCTTGGTGATGATTATGAGTTGTTGTGTTATACTTGGTTGATGCACATCTTTGAGAGTTGTCTTGGTGATTGGCATTGGTGAGTAGATATGTTTTGGTTGATAAAATTGATGAGATAGGTTGTTGTGATAGCTTGTTTGGACAAGTTGTTGTGACACTTTGGACAAGTTTTTGTGACAGGTTGTTGTGACAGATTATTTGTACAAGTTTGGTGCATGGTTGATGCACTTGTTCATGGTACAGGTTGAGGTACAGGTTGGTGCATGGTTGATACACTTGTTTATGGTATCGGTTGATTACAGGTTGGTTGGTAGAGGTTGGTGCATGGTTGATGCACTTGTTTATGGTACAGGTTGAGGTACAGTTTGGTGCATGGTTGATGCACTTTTTTATGGTATAGGTTGATTACAGGTTAAGGTAAAGGTAGGTGCATGGTTGATGCACTTGTTTATGGTACAGGTTGATTACAAGTCGGTTGGTATAGGTTGGTGCATGGTTGATGCACTTGTTTATGGTACAGGTTGATTACAGGTCAGTTGGTACAAGTTGGTGCATGGTTGATGCACTTGTTTATGGTACAGGTTGATTACAGGTTGAGGTACAGGTTGATGCATGGTACAGGTTGTTTGGTACAGGTTGATTGGTATAGGTTTACAGCGGTATGTCTCACAGTGATAGTGTGACAATGGTTCCATCATTCTACTTCTACTTCAGGGCGGTTGGATGGGGCAAGGACAAGTGGTTGTAGCCACCTTCCGGTTGTAGCCGGAGAACATAGGGGGTTGTAGCCTCCTTCTGGTTGTAGCCAGAGAATTGGGGAGTTGGAGTATCCCTTAGGTTGTAGCATGAGAAACTAGGGGGTTGGAGCCTCCTTCCAGTTGCAGATGGAAAACAAAGGAAGTTGGTGCTTCCAATGAATGTAATTATTCAAGACATATAAGAAAAAGCATTTTTTGGTTTTATCCCTCTTCGGGTTTCCATGTAAAACAATGGTGTACTGTGTATGTGTATGACTGTTCATTTGTTCATTGTTTATTTAATCTACAGTTATTGGATAATAATGCTACATTGATATAACACTTGGATTATATGGTTAAAAATGATTAAATTTCTCTATTACTGATTCACCCCCCCTATCAGTAATCCAACAAGGAAAGGTTAGGAAAACCCTCTCCCACACTTTTCCATCATTACTTTATCCATTTGCCCATAAATTACAAAAATGACATTTTTCCAATGTCATGACTTAGCAACTAAAATTTGTTTTAACTGACTAACACTCTTGGTGGACAAACACTTAGAAAAAGTTGTCTGACTGAGCTGAAATTTGGTCCAAGAGTGTATGGGGTCTCATTCCATTTCTTTTGAGCACAAATACCCCTATCAAAAATCCAAAGACCTAGTTTTTACAATTTTTTCTCAAAAATAATTAAACCTCCAAACTTAGGGAAATTTAATTAAAAATTAATTAATTAAAAAAAACTAATCTAGACTCGTCGAAATTCAGTGAAAATTTCTAAGATGTCATACATGGTCATTTACATCATCCCTAAACAATAGTTACCAGAGGATAAGCCCATTAGAATGCCCTTCACCACTTTGGAGGAATTATTGCAAGTGTGAGGGAAAAACTCAAGGGAAATCAATAAGGCTGAAAAGCCCAATTGATAACTTGAGGATAAAAAAACCCTTGGTGAAAGGAACTCTCCTAATGAACCCATCCCAAGGTAACTGACCTAACTATGAAAAATGCAGACCTATTACATTATTAACCCACGCAAGGGTGTGGAAATTTCGTTTACAAAAAGAAGTGATGGGGCCAAAAATGCCCTGTAGAACCAAAATCTTTGACAAATGAGCATCTGATGATGCATCTCTTCATGGCACATGGAGTTGACCCCCTAGTTGGAGAGGCGATCAACACCTAGGGCCAAAAAGTCAAAATTCTTGGAAATGAAATCTAAAACTTGTTGGAGGTGCACGGGAGGAGGCCATACACTCTTATACACTTTTTAGCCCCAACGTCCAACTAGCAAGTGTTGAAACTCCTCAGAAGGGTAGGTCATACAGGTTTTCTGGAAACCGTAGGAGGGGCATACGGTTTTGTAGAAGAGAAAGGATGAATGAAATTTGCTTGTACAATGGGTTCTTCAAGATCTATGCTCTGAAACCATGTTGATTTTTCAATAATATAGGCTTAAGCATGAATTTAATTCCATTTTTAGCATTTTACTTAAACCATAGACAATTTGTTGCAGCAACTAATATCACAAGAAGAAACACGATGCACAAGTACACAAGAAGTATCCTGGGAAACCCTTCTTAACAAGGGAAGAAAACCCAACCAATACTTTGCTATATTCTTCAAGAGAAATATCTCCACCATCATAAAGAACTAGCACACAAAAGGGTGCTTCAAAAACCCTAGAAGACTAGCACCCAAGAGAGGTGCGCACTTTTCCCAAGAACAAGTGTTTGCTAAAATTTCCAAACTCCCACTTGTTATATGATTCCTCAATGGGGAATTTACCTTTATTTATATTAGCCTGAACCTGTCAACAGTAGTGTCTATTGGCACAACAGGGCCGACCTCAATAACTTAAAAATATAATAAATAATTTCCATATTAATTATCTTTCACTTTATGGTGGGGCCGACCTATACCCTTTACATTAGAAATGGGTTACAGGTAAGTCTAACTCTTGTACAATATAGGAAGGGATATCATACACCCACTAGTGCTCAGCCACTAGGGGCACATCCATCTGTGCTCAGCCACAGGGATGTACACATATCTATATCGCTGCGTCTCACAGGAGAACCGCACTCACTAGTGCTCAACCACTAGGATCATGTTCACTTGTGCTGAACCACAGACACTTCCAACTCAATAGATCTTATTTCTAACTGTGTTACATGGGAAAATCATCTGGAGTATCATATCATATCAACTCTCTGCACAGAGGAGGATAATACATCATTTCATCTCTGTCTCAGAACGATACACCCAACTCATGGGCTTCCCCACACGTTCACCTGTGCTCAACCACATGCACGTCCAACTCAGTAGATCTTCTTTCTCACTGCGTTACACGGGAGAATCATCTGGAGTATCATCTCAACTCTCTGCACAGAGGAGGCCAGCACAACATTCCAGTTATGTCTCAGATAGGAACCACACACCCATCTCATGGGTACAACCAACTCATGGGATCTCTCTCAAGTCAACTCACTCAGTTTGTGTCCTGGAGAATTTCTCACACAGTTGTAATCATCAACAACTAGATCCTATGAATAATTTCAAAGTAGATTCCAGACTCTACCTCTTGATCAACAAGTTGGCTTCCTCAACTTCCAAAAGCATAGACAAAACAACTTGCCTAAAATTTTACAAGGAGATTCAAGGCCCATGTCATCTTCATGGGACACTAAATCCATAGAATCTCATCCAAGTTTCCCCAAAAAAAACAAAGGTGAAGAAGTTGTGAAGAGTTCAGAAGGATTATTTAAAGACATAAAAACATCAATGTTATCTCTGAATGATCACCAAATATTTACTCAATTTGAAGCATTCATGAATTAGGGACACATTTTTCCTCATTCAACACCAGTTACTTCTACTGGCACCCCAAGCTCAACCAGTTTGAAAAGCTCCACAACAATTATCTCACATATTCCCTCATTAACCCCTTTAGCGACCAGTTTTGGAACTCCTAATTCAGATCTCGTTCATGTAAATGATCTTACTCTTTTTTGGCCTGAAGAAATGCCTCCCTCAAGTTTATTTTTCAACAACAAATGGAAATCCATTGTAAAGAGATAATCTCAGCAAAAATACATAGTTGTCACTAAAAGGCATAAAGTAGTGTATGATGGAAAATACCAATATGAACCTAAGTTTTCCAAGTAGGTTGCAGATTCATTAGGGGCTTTTGCCACTGCCAACCAATGGTCGGTGGATAATCTGACCAAACAACTGCAACAAAAATATCTCTTGGTGGAACAATTGCAGAATGAAATACACAGTACAGAATAGATTGTCAAAAACAGAATGAATCAAGATGTAGAACAAATCAAGTTAAACTATCAGCATCATATGAAGTATATACATGATAAAATCGAGTTGATTTACTAGAGTTCGCAAACCAACAAAGGCATGATCACTCAGCGGGACAATCTGATAGAACAATTGTAAGCCAAATTATCCCTAACAGAGAATACAACGATATACATCACTGCTTTCAAAGCACAAGCATCTGAAATCAATGAGAAGTTGGAAGTTGTCCAGCAGAATCTATATCAAAAAGTGGATACTATTCATAAATCATATCATGCAAAAAATATTTCTCTGAAAAATATTTATGTCAAAGAAAAATATGTCTGTGTGGCTAGATCCAAATTTCATAAATTCATCCTATGGAGGAAAAAATATAATATCCCTGGTCTTGCCCCTTTCTCACAATATGAACAAGTAAAGGGTGAAATGGCCTTGAAATTTTGGGAGACAAATCTAGAAGAAAGAAAGAAACTTGCCAAAGATGCAAAGGATGCTTGAATGGACACATTCTCTTCTGTAAATAAAAAACTGATTGAATTTGAAGAAAAATGATATCTCAGAGGCACTGGGGTAGATTGAAATAGAAATGAATAAGGAAAACTCCAGAAAAATAAAAAAAAATATTCAATCTTCCATCCAATAGATGAATCAGATTGATTTGATTAAGATTAATGAGTTGTTTGTGAAGCCAAATTTACAATATCAAATTACAAMCCAGGAAGTGAAGACGATCTAGGAAAAGMTGCCACTAGTACAAAAGAAGATGTTTTGCTTTGAATTGAACGAGAAAAATGAACCTTCAAGGTTTGYGGTAGCCTTAATGGRCATGTGTACCCAATTCCATGAACAGAGGAAAGTGARTGCATCTAGGAGCAAATGAAGGAACATATGAAGCACCARCACATCAAATCAAAACTCAAYAATATATGCATTTTKTTTTTCATTTAGATGGTATTTTATCTTTAGAGAAGATATTGTGGAAAGTCCAACTACTTTTTGTTGAGACAATTTTGTATAAATATATAGATTTTAGATCTATTCATGGCTTCTTCTAGCCTAATGTAAATGAGAAAAAAAATTGAATATTAATACAAGTGCAGACARAGATTATAAGTTTCGTTCCATTTGAGTTACGTGCCTCCTCTATGTTTCCATCTCTTATGAATTTCTTTCTGTAGTTCTTGAAGAGTGAATGATTGCAATTTAGTAATACGTCTACCATGATCATAATATATCAGAAGTTCATTCAGTAACAATTTTTCCTCTGTTATTACTGTGAGTAAAAACAAGACCTGTGACATGTGTGAATTGTTGCATTCTTAATCTCCTTTCAAGGGTACATCTTCTATTTTTCTTCTACTGCAAACAAGGTGAGACTTATCTGTAATTGATACTTGGCTTTGTTTTAACAATTTTTTCAATCATTTCTACATCATTTGAAATTAAAATTATGACTCAGATAATGAGATACAACCTCTGTATGGTCTTATCATAAATTTCATTTAAATATTATTTCTCGGAAAACTAAAGGTAGAAAAAAGCACTTATAAAAACATTTCATTTAAAATCTTTGATGCCTGACATTATTCTTTGAGCCTTAGAATCAATCTCAGGAACAACGGGAAGGATACTATTGTTGTTGATAAATGGAATGCAGTGAATAAAAGAGGTTCCCTCTGGGGCCATTTTCAAGTCATCCTACTCTCGGTACTCCTTGTCTAGGACTTGTGAGCCTCGAGACAAGATATCCTTAGTTATCCCTAGGGTAGGGGATAACATGTGGCTCCAACTCGGGGACATGTGCTCACTGTAGAGCGCATGAGAACCTCAACAACTCTTGTATGACATTTGACTTCTAAATATCAACAAAAGGTATTAGTAATCCTTAGGGTGGTGATATCACCCCTTGTTCATAAATGATATAATAAATAGATAAAAGAGCATCTCTAATCTAGCATGTGATCATGAGCATACATATATACATAGTGAAAATGAAACTACAACTATGATAACATGATATGTAGATGGTATGTACAATGGATGCAAAATGTCATCCTAGAAATGCCTCATAATACTTGCCTCTATGCTTCATCATAAACCAAAACAATGACAAGTTAAACACAAAAATAACATGAGATAGAGCATGTATCATATCATAGGAAATCGTAAAGTCTATCTCAAGGAGGCGGGAGGAAGGGACAAAATTATTCCAAGTTACACTTCTAAAAAAGTGCTCAATCCATCTCAGAAAGGGATCGTGAAAGATTAACGGCTCAAAATACTGACTTAAAGAGTCTGAAGGTTGACTACCTTGGATGTCATCAATCCCCAAAGTCTGAGAAGGGAAGAACAAGAATCTAGAGGACAACTGGCAATTTCTTAAAGGAAATATGAAAGACAGAGATAATAAACTTCTTCTTAAGGTATTCAACCTACCCTTGAATTCTAAAAGAAAGATTTTCCCCGAAGAAAACTCAAGACAAGGGACATGTTTCCCAACTACTCCCTTAGTGACATAGTGAGGTAAAATAGTCGAAGGGAGATGAAAAACCTTGTCACAAGTACCCTGCTTTGGGCAAGCAATGTCCTCACCTTTATCAATGTATGAGCACAACGGTGGTTGATAAACTTCTTCATAGAATAAATCCAAGTGCTCAAAGGAATACTCATCAAAATCCTCAAGGTATGACCAAAAATCATCATGAGAACATATAACTAGGTCACCCTTTGAGATGTTTGTAACTGTATCATTCCCTTGTTGCCAAATGTCAAAATTAGTAGTAACTTGATATGATAGTTGTAAAGGAAACATTTGGAAATGATCCTCAACGTCTTAAATAGGATCCCCATCATAACCAATTACATCCCATTTACATCTCCCAACATGTATGAACTCGTCAATATTATTAACCATGTCATTTCCTTCATCATAACATGAAGGGATTAAGTCATCCAAGGGATTAAATCACAAAATAAGGCATCATCAAAATATTGGAAAGGGAAGCAACTTACCGTATTCACTTCTTCCTATGCAGGAGCGTCAAAGGCTTGGATGACTTCATCAAATGGAAGAGCAAGTATCAGTGCCTCGTCTTGATTATCCTCGGTAGAAGAATGAGTAAATTCTTTCTCTCCCTCATGAGATTGGAAACCTTCATTAGGATCCCTCTCCTCAACCTCTTGTTGGGTGATGAGATATTTTTCTTGATTTTTATATCCATGTGATAATCTTCTTGGGATTTTCTTGGCCCCTTTTTACTAAGGATAAACCCTAATTCCACTAAGAGCGCATTGGTATAAAGATAAACGAGGTACTTGTCTTTAGGATGATGGCTTCTAGGAATTTGTTGTAACAAATTCTCGAACCTAGTATGGAAATCCTTGACAGTCTCATTCTTAGTTTGTTTCATGTACTTGAGTCTTTTTATTAGCATGTGGATATCTTCTAATTTAATACCCCATTTCTTGAGAAAGGTTTTTTCTAACTAGTCCATAGATGTGATGCTAGCATCAGGGAGATCATCATACCATTTCCTAGCATTTCCATGAAGAGTGGCAGAGAAAAGCTTCATTGCCAAATATTCAACATCATCACTGATAGGGTGGAGTTGAAAGAAAGCCCAAAAATTATCTATACGATCTTCAATTTTAATCCCATCATTACTAGTGAATATAGGGACCCAATTTTCATACCTTGGAGGCATCTGTCGAGGGTAACCCATAATTTCACTCATATATAAGGGTTTAAAATTACCTGGGTCCCATTGAGAAACGATGGTTGGATTTTTTATTAGTGGAGTCACCAGATAATCCATTTAGGGATAATCAAAGGCAAAAGAGGGAATCACCCTTAATGGAGTCGCCAGGTAAGATTTATGAAGTAAAAGGCTTTGGATAAAGGCTTACCGAAAAAAAGTGTTGTTCGAGGAAAATTGACTCGATGTTCCCCGAAAATGGTACCAAAAATGTTATCGTGCAATCTGTACTTGCCCAAATCCCAAGGGAAGTGAAACAAGATTGATGTAACAAGGGGGTGACCTCTCACTGTCACCTTAATAGGAAACCCCTTTATGTTTATGAGTATGTTAGGATTACCCCAAGGGAGATGTCCCTAGTGACCCAAAGGGCAAGGATGCAAAGATAACCCCCCTCTCACTGGTCACTCAAGTCAAAAGGTCTTATTGTGTTTATGTCTTAAGAGATGAAGCGAATGTAATGGATTAAGTGTACCTGCCTAGAAAAAGACAACAAGCAAATATGGCAGCTTCAAGTACAAAATGATATTAGTGCTTCAATAAGAAAATAAACCATTGAAATGTATACTAGCTTATACAAAAATGCAGCAAAATTAAAGTTTAAAACAAGAAGAAGTATTTTATAACAACTGCAAGAAATATGCCTCAAAATTGCTTGAAGAGACAATGGAAAGATAACATTTACTAGGAAAAATGATAATAAAATGTCACAAGCAAATTTAGAAGTGTTTAGCTAGCATTCAAAGTCAATTATGCAGAAAATTTGTTGCATTTAGATGGATGTAGAAGTCATTTATAACAACAACAAATAAGTTAGTGATTGGGGCTAAAATAGGGTTAGAAATAGCTTGTAAAAACTTAAAGGTTCAAGGTTTGAGTGTTGGTTTGATCTCTCAACAAAAGGAGTGTAAGGACTAGTGCCTTACAAGGGTTATAGAGTCAAAAGTCCAGCCACATTCATTTGGAGAAAGCAACAAAATTGTTATGTTTATCCAAGTAAAGGATGAATCCTAGAAGAGTAGTGACTTAAGTCTTCTTAGGATTCAATCTTAGGGGAGGTGAGCTACTAGAGAGTAGGTACTTCTAGGCCCTAGCGGTTTTCCTCCTCCTTAGATAATTGAAAGAAATGTTTAGATGCAACCACAATTAATCAAGACCCCTAAAGAGCTATCACTTTAGGGCTTTATAGGCTTGAAAATATAAACCAATTAGGCAAAATCTAACAAATACAAAGTGAAGAAGTAGTAACTTAAGTTCTTCACTTCTAGAGTTTATCAAGCATGTAATTTCATAATATTTATCATGAACAAGAAAATGTACCATAACCATTCAAAAGTAATGAAAAAACGCAGATTTACTTACTTCACCAAGAATAATCATGCATGAAAACACTAGATTACCAAATGACTTCACCAAAATTGATCCAAGTTGCAAGTAGAAGACTCCAAGGGAGGTGTGCATCACAATTTCAGCCAATAAAACCCTAATTAGGGCGCTAATTTCAGTCCTCTTCTTCTTATGTGAGGAGTTGTTATTCAAAATGAGAGTACTTTATCTCTGTCTATGCAAAACTTTGACCCTTAATTGATTTTAGGTCAAAATTAAGGCAAACCTAGCCAATTTACAAATAAATTCAAATTTGACACAAATAAAATTAACAATCATCTAATGACACCTCCAAGAGTGACATCATTCCCTTCTAGGGTTACGTTGAGGCCCTAAGGTGGAATGTTGAGCCCTAAAGGTAGGGTGTTTGGCCTCCAAAGGCCTCAAATGAATCCCACACGTGCCATTAGGCTCATGAATGCCTCCAAAACGAAAAACCTAGCTCTGGATGACATCCAGGGTCATAATGGTGACGTCCTGGGCCTTCAAGGGCCAACTTCCATGTGGAAGAGAAAGATCCCCTCTGGGTCTAGGTCTATCAGGGTGCCTCCAAAGGAAAGGTTCTTATTTCTTCCTGGAGCAATTATTTAATGTCTTCTTGCCCCTGGATGGGGTTACACCATCCATCTGTGGGATTTAATCCCCCATAAATATCTGAGCTAATCATTCCCTCATGTGTACCTGTCCACTAGGCAAGGTCCTACAGTAACAACAAGTACACCCTCCAGGGGTTCATAAGTCACAGGAATCATAACTTGTAAATCACATCCAATAATTAAGTTACCTAAACATGTGCATCAAACCCCCCTTAACCCAGAAAACTGCTCAAATATGTTATGTAATTTGACAAGTTATGTTTGGATAAGGTCTCAGGGTGTCCTATTGGGATAATATCCCTTAAGTGTTTCGAAATGGGGTGCAGTAATAACAGGGAAATGTAAGTCTTACCTATGGGTGCCTTTGTAGAGGGCGAGTTGCACCTTGTCATAAATGCAATTGTTTCCTAGCCCATTCATATCCTTTTATTCTTAACTTTAGTTCTTTTGATCTTTTTCTTTTGTGATTAAAGGGAAAATATTAGGGCCACTATCATGGCTTGATGACTAGAGGTGACAGTGTCATACACAAACATTTCACGGAGATGAGAAGGCTAGCTCATGATGAAACCCCCTTTCTCTTAGTTATGCCACCAAGATCCACTACCCTGGTTTGGTTACCAGATAGGTGGTAGTGCCATACCGCTACTTGCCCATGGTCATAATAGGTTAGCTCGTGATGAGACCTCCTATCCACCAACTAGTACCTTGAGTGTTTATGTATCTTATGGGTTCCCTTTTCTTACTGAGAAGTTTTTTACTTATTTCTCAGGAATCCATGGGTGAAGCATCTCAAAGGTTTCAACATTGGCTTTTAAATCTTGCCAGCTACTTTTACCCTCTGGGCCTTTAGCCCCTTTTTCCCACAAGGCAAGGTACAACCCTTCCTAGTGTGTCTAATCCCAATGCCCAAACAAAGGTAGGGGGAGATGAGAGGAATAAAGATGGAAAATGGTAAGTATGGAGGGAATGGGCGGTGACCTTTCACAGACCCACCCAGTGGCAACCCATCCTAAAGGGAGATCAACTTACTAGGGCGCCATGTCACCCTTCTAGGTATGTACAATCAAAAGAGCATAATTTCCAAGCAAACATCATGAAATGAAGAAGAATTCAAATGCAACATATTCAAGTGCTTCAAAAATCAGAGTGACATATACCACGATACCCAGACTCATTACCTCATGGAGCAAGACTTACTACTACTTCAGGACTAGACTGATGGGATGGATATTGTTGTTGTTGATAAATGGACTGCACTGAAGAAAAGAGAGGCCCTCTAGGGAAATGCTCAAGTCGTCTGGCTCTTGGTACTCCATGTCTAGTACCTATGGGCCTCAAGACATGATCTCATTATTTATCCCTAGGGTAGGGGATAACATGGCCTTCTATGGACTCTTTGCCAATTATTTCCTCTACCTCTATTTGCACCTCTACCATTGTTGCCTCTGCTAAACAAACTCATCTTGAAGCAATATTCCAATCATGTTATGAAAAACTCTTTACTATCCATGCATCAATACTCTACCTAAATAAAATCAAAAGGTTGGCTCTATCATTCATAAAAGAAGCACATGCAATCCATCCATCCATCATACTTTTAAATTCAATAATCAAATATCGTTTGAACAAGGAGTGATAGGGCTATTGGGAAGATGGGGGGATTTGTAATGAGTGAAAAATGGTAGCATGGACGGGAACCAACCAATGAATATTGTTCAAGCAAATGCAGAGGTAACTTCCTTATAAAAACAATTTCTCCATATCCAACTTTCCAACACCAGACATCATCTAGTCCCTTTCTTTTCCTTTTATTCATTTCTTTAAAAAAAAAATTGAAATTCATAATAACACAACAAGGAATAAATTAAATGTATTTGGGAAGGTGTTCGGAATATAATGAGCGGAAAGTGAGATAATGAATGGGAATGTGATGATTACTATTCTATTACATGAAATAACATTTATTGACTTTAAAATCGGCATTGCCATCATTTTCCAAAAACCTTTCTCTGTTAACAATTCAAATCCAAGACACGACAATTTTATAGTGCTCAATATAAAACCCAAGGAAAATTTTAGGAATGCCAAACTTTAAAATTTTCATTTCCCTTTTTTTTATATAGGTGTCTATTTAAACTAGCAAAACGTTTTGCAAGAGAATGTTTACAAAGTCACTTGAAACCAAATTGCCTCAAGCCAACATCGAAGGCTGAGAAAATAAATATAAATCCGTCGACCTTCTATCATATAAAATTTATATCACAACCCCAATAATTGTTGCATAAATGGATTAGGTTCGAAACCTCAAAGTGAAACTGGTGATCATCATTTTTTTCAAAACCATATAAATTCAAAATCGACCAAACCCTCATAGATAAATAATAAATGAGCCAAGACTTCATGGATATAACCAATATTTCCCATTGTTGGGTCAACACCATAACAACTATCAAAATCCGAGTTCAAATTTACTAAATTTCCATATATCAAAWAAAAAACGAGGCCTGGGCAGGCACATGGGAGAAAAATTTTGAAATGGGGGTTGCAAAGCAAAACAAAAAAAAAAACATTTCTTCCCAAGACAAACTTTTCCACAGACCTCCCAAAGTGGTCGCAAGGAAAATACACAGATCTCCAATATATTTTCAAACAGTGGAATGATAATATGAAGGGTCGAAAATATTCCAAGGACTGGGTAGAGGGTGTGGCATTACACAATAATCACAAAAACCCAATTGTTCTTTTTATTTCACAAAGAAAACCCTTTAAATTTAATCACAAGAAATGAGTGAAACTGAATGTATTCACCATAATCATTTGCCAACAATCATACCATAATAACCAACATTCATTCTGGGTGCAAAACAACCACATACTTCAAGCAGATTGGAATGCCAAAAAAATTTCCCATCTTGAAAACGTTTAAATGGCAACATGAAGAAACCCAATTTAAATGTAATTTGCATAGCCAGAATGCCCACATACATCCATCGTAATCTTTGGAAATCAAACACACTCTACATGCAAACTCTAAGAGCCAACATAACGATTTTATTTAGAGCAGAGTTATAGTTCATGAATGGAGAGATAAGAGCCAACATACATGTAAGGAGAATGAAAGAAAGCTAAAGAGCACCACTATTCTTTCAAAGGACGAGAAAAATAGAGGCAATACTAACCAGAGCAACCAAAAAAAGCGTGAGTATAGTGAAGGTGGCGACTTCAAGGTAGGGTAAGAATGACATGCAATAAATGCACGTTGTTTCCCCTCTTTTCACATTAATCTCCATCAAACACAACCAAGTATGGAGTCCACCCAAACTTCCAAAAAAGATTCCATAAAAACACATAGTCAACCATGTATATCCAATTCACCACCAAACATAAGATTTCCATTTCAAAATCGAATCCCCCCCCACATATATCTCATAAGTATTATATTCATGTTCAACACTTAGCACCAAAGCATGTCCCACATTTCTTACTAACAAAGGATTTCCATTCCATAAAACATATCAATTGTCCACAATATGTTGGATCATGTTGTCATTGATGCCAATGGTTTGTCATTGATGTCAATGGTTTGATTATTTGGGAGATTGTTGGATCATATGTCATTGATGTAAATGGTTTGGTTTGATTGATGTCATTGATTGATGTCAAGTAATTGATTGATATGATGCCCTTGATGAGAATAATATATGTCCAAGTGGAAACCAATTGATATAGATGGATCATTGATATGATGCCCTTGATGAGAATGATATATGTCCAAGTGGAAACCAATTGATAAATATGGATCATTGATATGATGCATTGATGAAGATGGATCAAAGAGTTTTCATTAATACATGATGCATAGTTGATATATATGATGCAGTGGTGAATTGATGCAAAGATGAATTGTTATTGTCTTATCATGGTTGATAAGGTGCACAAATGGATGAAATCCAAAGTGGTCCCCTTATGGTAAAAGCCCTCACGGGAAGACGCTTTACGGAATGAGTTATCCTAGAAGAACGGTTAGAGGACCCATGCTTGTATGTGGAATAATAAGTTAAAGATCAATGAAGTTGTTGGTGAAACTATCCTATATGGATAGTGCTTGTCATGCCATTTCCGATGGTATGTGGAATGTCACATAACTCCTCACGGTTTGAGAGTTATGGCCTTATGAAGTTGGAGGACCCCCATATAAAGGCTTGAAGCCCCCAAGGTCAAAGAAGTAAAAGTGCTTGAAAAAGAAGAAATCATTATTTAAATGATAAAGTAAAGTGACAAAATCAAGAAAGATTATTTAAATGATAAAATGAAGTGACAAAATCAAGAAGGAATATTTAAATGATAAAGTATTGAAGAACTTTCTAT
>JASDQU010712201.1:14782-27459 GCA_032191745.1 Picea mariana | reverse complement strand
AATATCTTTATTAATAAAAATATATATAAAAAATAAATTATAAAATAATTGGTACAAAATTAACCTAAAACATTAATAATTTAAACTATATAAATCCAATCCAACAGCACATGGATTATCGAATTTATCAATAACCTAAAACATTAATAACTTAAACTATATAAATTCAACAGCATTTATAAAAAACTCAATATTTTTGGAATAAAAAATTTATTATAAATTTAGAATAGTAAATATAAAAATAGGCATAATGTTTTTTTTTTAAATTCTAATTTATTAATAGAAAATTAAAAAAATATCTTTGAATTAATTAATATATATTTCAGTATGTACAATATTGATTGTTTTACCTATGTAGTAGATATTATTTATATTTAAATTTAATTTTTGGGAGATCTTTAAATCAAATAGATATAACTTAAAAAGTATAATAATAATTATTTACCATGTTTAAGTCCATAGTGAAAATAAATGTATATCCATCTTAATGAAGTTATTACTTATGTTTTTAGACATTCTTTTATTTTTCTCTTTTAGAAATCTACTTCAAAGTACTTTGTAAAGAGATAACTTGAATGGATTATATAATTATTCATTATCTTTTGGTAGTTGGATTAGATTTAAATAATTATTGAATATTGTTTAAATTAATTTATTAAAAAATCATTTTTTATATTAGCATATTTCACATTATTTAATACCTAAAACACTATTTGAATAAAGAATTTTATCTAGTTTTTTTTTTTTTTAACCCAAAATTTGAACTTAATGGTAGCTCCATGTTTCTTAGGCACATATGTTTTCATTTTTAGTGGGGAGGTTTCCAACAATAACAGCGATGTTCTCATTGCCACTTGGCATGTTTTCACTCTAGTTGCTTATGAATAATTTCACAATTTGAAATTCAACATAATACCATAGTTTCCTTGCAAAGTTTTGTCAATTGTTCCAAAATAAATAAGCTACATAATAACAATTAACCTAAGTATAAAGATGTTTGTGAAAAAAATGGTTTCCTCCAAAGTGCTTCTAAATTCGGTTCATTATTCAAGGTAGAAGCAAATCCATTGCCTCATCTATTTTCGTGGAGTCATTTTAGAATGCCTGTGGAGTCATTTTAGAATGCCTTTCTTAGTCTTAGACAATTCTCCTTGTTTGTTTAGTGCTTGTAGTTACACTTGTAGTAGTCCTTTTCCTTCTTAAAGAAAAGAGAAACTGAAATATTTGATGAAACAATCAATTATCTATATTATTCTCATTTTTGGATTAATACAATATTTTGGGATTAATACAATGGAATGTAGATGATGTATAACACTTAAAAAAGTCCCTTCAATTTAGATGTTGTGGTTGGGGATATGCAGCCCACCAAAGTCACCTAAGACTTGCACCGAGCCCTAATTGAATAAATAACTTGCCTATGTAATTTTGAATTTTGATATTGATTATAAGTGGAGTTGTTATAGACCAAGTTAAAAGTGCACATGCACAAAGAAAAGGCAAAAGAGATGGGACAAAAGACTTAAATTTTTTTCATATTTGACCTTGTCGACCTCAGTAATATGAAAAAGACTTGTTGCACAAGCAAGCCCAATGAAAATTATAACAATTTTCCTTTTTCTAATCCAAAAGCATATAGATATCTAAGAATTTGGCCCTCTCAATTCAATATTAACATCCACAAGTATGAATCCAGACATCATGTTTCTAAAGGCCTCTCCTAATTTTCAATTGAAATGAAAACAAATACAATAATTCCAACCTCTCTAAGGCTTCAAAAGGCCATGACTTTATATATATGTTTTATTAATAAAATTCAATGTTAACATCAAAATAAATATTAACAATATATTCCAAAATAATGGACAAATTTAACTACGAAGTTCACATGAAAATGATTTTTTCATTACGTTAAATCCCTTTATATAATTAATATATATTTTTGATGCATTTAAAAAAATTAATATTTACTCTATTTCCTCCACACTATTAAAATTAGAGTAGTCTAAATGTTCTACCTTTTGGTTGTTTTCCAACAATTGTTTCCGTTTGATTTCGCCTAAAATCCGGTGATGAATGGTTGGATCTGAATATTTGAGTGACTAAGTTTCTATAATGGGAGTGCCCCAGGGGTTTTACAACATGTTGAATCCATTTATGCATTCAAAAATACAATTTAAACAACAAAAAATACATATTTTGTCCATATTTAAATCGTCGGAGTCCGACCAAAAACACCAAAAGGTAGAATGTTTAGTCAACTCGATTAAAATTTATCATGATGTAACCTCTTACAACCAAACACGATTTTAACCTTCTAAAAAAACAAAATACCTCAACCTCCACATTCCTTTTATCTTTAGTGGTTACTTACAAAGGAAATTTGTTAAGAATGCCAAAGTGGTATTTCAATGGGAATTAGGTATTGAATGATTAGAAACTTTGAGGAATAAGGGATGTGTGTGTGCGTGTGCGCGTGTGTGTGTGTGTGCGTGTGTGTGTGTGTGTGTGTGTGTGTGTCTGTGTGTGTCAATTGAGTTTAGCTCGAGTGGTTGGGAGGAATGAGTTTTAACCTTCCCACCCGGGTTCAATTCCCACAAGTGACATGTTGAGCTCACTATGAGCATTGTTGTGATGACTTTGAGCCCCAATTGTTGATGTACTTGTTCCCTAAATAATGTTTTTTATGCATGAAAAGGTTTCCCTATAGGGTTGAAACTTGTTGGCACACTTTAGTATCTTTTCTCTTGAATTCCATAGTGGATTGGGGTTGTTAGTAGGTTAAATGTTATCTAATGTTGTTACTATTTTATTTGTATTAACAACCCTAAGGATGGAAATTTATAGGGTTAAGATTCAAGAAACCTCTAAGAAGAGGTGGAATTTTCTGAGTTGCATTAATTTCCATGGTGTGGAAGATTTCTACATGGTATTAGAGATTTTATGGTTGAGATCACTCTATATGTAAGATGGAGTTGGTATTTCATATATGGTGCACATGGGAGAGGTTCTTAACCTTGTTAAGGTTGTCGAGCATAAAACCCTCATTTACTTGAGAAAAACACTTGGACCCTTGGAAGGATTAATTCTTCTTCATATTGTAGATTTTTTAGGATATGGATATGGTATATTGCTTGTCCTCTAACACTATGTGTATTGTTTGATGGTATGTGTAAAGTGGAGGTTTGAGACTTATGACATATGGCAGGTCAGTATTCAACAAGTTTCAAGAACAAGAGGGAGGCATGAGTGTGGAGCTTGGTGATGATGCTACTTATCCTATGAGAGGAGTGGCTCCATTTCCTTCCAGGCATCTTTATGTGATGTTCTTGAGTTGGGTGATGTTTTTATTTACTCCTAGTTTGTAGAGGAATATTCTTTCAATTTCTTGTATGAAAAAATATATAGTGGAGAGTTGCATTTGAAGGATAGCAATGCACTATCAATGACTTAGTCTAGCTATTCCAAGGTCTTTGGCCAAAGGTGTATGAGAGGGTGGCCTTTATAGGTTACTTGTTGATCCAATGACACTTGTACATTACAATGAAAAGATGGAACATCCTTCTTTTGAGGAGGCACATGCATAATGAAATTTCATGGATATAGTATTAGAACCTATTGTGGAATAAAAAAATGAATCAAGGATTGTGGTTGATGGGAGTAATGAGAAATAAAATTAGTGTTTATTGCTAAAAAATTCTCACAAAAAGAGGGATTTGATTATGATGAGATGTTTGCATTGGTTTCTATATACATTTCCATCCATACCATTATTGTGTGGTGTATTTGTTATATTATTTTCATGGTTAGGTCCATGTGTTGTATGTTGTGCTAGGCACGTTGGGGGGTTTGGGTGTGGAGCCCCAGGAAAAAAAATTAGGTTGTTTTTTTTTTTGTCGGTGTTTGGCCAATGTTGTTTTTTCCCATTATAATACAATTCAGGATATTGAATCTAATTCAAGTTAACGTATTAAGGTTTGGATGATGTAGAATCATATATATTGTATTGTAAATTGTGAATTTAATACATGAGAGTTAGAGGTGAAACTCTAAAAATTTGTTGGTTTTCCTGAATAGGGGTTTTCACGGTAAATTTATGAGTACTATGTGTGAATGCTATTATTTTTTTCTTTTCTATTTTATAAAGAATCTATGTGTGCATTGCTATAGTATAAAGGTTTAAAACTTACATTTGGTATCATAGTAGTTATTGGCTTCAAGGGGAAGTCTTTGTTTCTAAGGGTTCCATTTTATTGGTTCTATGATAAATTTGGTTCCAGTGGGAGCTATGCAGTGGTGATTCTTGTGGCGAAAGAGAATGACAAGTAGTTCTAAAATATGGATCAAGAAATGTAATGGGAGAAACTTTGAGCTATGAATCTCAAGATGGGAAGATCTTTTGATAAACAAAGAATAATGGATCGTTGTGGATCCTAGTATTGCACCTCCAAGTATGTTGATGGAAGACTGGATGACATTGGATAGGAAGAAAAAGAGAACAATCTGGTTGGGTATTTCAGATCTAGTGTTATTCAATGTCTTGGGAGAAGCTACAACCAAGGAATTATAGAATAAGATAGGGTATTTGTATCTGTTTAATTCCATGGTAAACAATTTTTTTCTTTGGAAAACGTTGTACCTCCTGAGTATGAATGATGGAAACTCAGTGATAGAGAATATAAATGTCTTTAATACTATGGAAAGTCAGTTGTTGTTTATTGATATTAAAATCTATGATGAAGATAAGTTCATTAGTTTACTTTGTTCTTTTCCATATTCATGGGATAGCTTGGTTGTAGCTATTGGGAGTGATGCAACCACATTAAATTTTGATGATGCGGTTTCATCCTTGGTATTAGAAGAAATGAGGAGGAAAAATATGGATGTTCAGAGCTTGGGTGCCTTATCTATAAGAGGAAATTCCCTGGATAGAGATAAAAATAAGTCCTCGAGTGGGAGATCTAAATCTAGAGGTACATCTAAATCTCTTGGAAAATCCTTAAGGAAATGTGGTAAAGTTGGGAATTATAAGAAGGATTGTAGATACAAAGGTTTTGATAAAGGGAAGGGATCTAATAATGTTGTTTCCATAGAAGGGAAGACCTCTTTAGAAGAAAGAGGGGATATGTACTTGTCTTCTTCAAGCACTCATACAGATCATGATGTGTGCCTGATTGATTCAAGTGTTTCTTTTCATATGACACCCCATAGGGAGTGGTTTTGTGAATATGAAAAGTATAATGGAGGGGAAATTTTCCTAAGGGATGAATTGACAACAAAAATCATGGGACGGGGAAAATTCAAATTATTGCTCAAGGATGGAAGGCTTATAACACTCCTTGGGGTGTTTCACATTCTAGAGATGGATAAAAACTTGATATCTATAAGTAATATGGGTGATGAAGGTGTATATACTATGTTTGAAATGGAAAACTACAAATTGGTTCAAGGAGCAATGGTTTTGATGAGGGGAATTCGAAATGGAGCTCTATACAAGTTGTTGGGAAGAACTATCTCTAGTGGGTGTAACAACTATGTTGTTCATGAGGGTGGAAATGAATAAGAAAAAATCCCTAATGTCTCTATATAAAAGATAATGGTCTGGCATTCTTGGCACAGGGGTAGACCCAGGGTTCAACGTTACAACAACGCACCAACAAAGCCCTAACTATTGGCCCTTTCAACAACACCTGCGAAGCAAATGAACTCTCACCCCAGGTAGAGGCAGGGGTGGTTGCAAGACTCAGGTGTATGCAACCTTAGCTAGGACATAGATATGTGATTATAATAATTAACAGAGCACATAGCACCATCAGTTCATAATTATTTAACCAATATCTACTTCGCAGATACAAGAACGCATCACAACATTCACCTAGATCTAATGTAGTTAAGCACTTAGCATAAGTAAATGGATCAAATCTAGTAGATTCAAGCACTAAGCACATTCACCTATGTCAGATCTAGCATCCAGAGTTATCATAAGCACAA
Source organism: Picea mariana (assembly GCA_032191745.1). Classification (NCBI taxonomy): domain Eukaryota; kingdom Viridiplantae; phylum Streptophyta; class Pinopsida; order Pinales; family Pinaceae; genus Picea; species Picea mariana. The sequence goes on along the minus strand of JASDQU010712201.1, from coordinate 21,468 downwards.
AGAATAAAAATATCTCTCTATTCATATCAAATCACTTAGAAAGTAAAGAAAGACATAAACACATAAGAACATCAAACAGAGAAGAATAACACAGTATTTAAGTGGTTCACCCCCACCCTGGGGCTATGTCCACCAACTCTTCTTTTTTATTAGCTTCAATCAGTCATCTACATGCACAGAGCCACAAAAACCCTACTCTGGATAGGACAAGAGATCTGCACGCACCTTGCGAGATCCTCCTTCCTCGAGCTAGGTCTAGCACAAAGCCTTTCACAGTCTGTTAGAACCACTTTCACTTAGCTCTGCAAGTTTCTCACAGTATGCACAGAGAATCTACATAACATACTTACACTTAGCTTATCGGCCTCTTACTTATGTCACCTATATACTTATTTATACTTTACAAAATAGGCCTAATCATGGGTAAACCCATGGACCAACATCCCATACCCTTTACATAATACCATAACCCAAAAAGGACCCAAGAAGGGGTTGAGATCCCGAGATCTCTGCTTCGTCTTGTGCTCCATCTTTGACAGGATATCGAAGTCCCAAAATAGGTCAAACTTGACCAAGGATCTCCCAAAAATTGGTCAAGGGCCAACAGGCCCACAACACTCACCTGTGACTCGTCCCGAGTCACTCTAATATGACTAGTTCTTCTTCGAACGCCTCAAGCTTGGTTCAAGCTGCTTCAACTTGCTGCTTTGATACAACCTCCTATTTAGAGAACTCTTGGATGACTACCTCATTGATAAGTCCCTCTAGATGATGTTTAGCATTAGAGACAATCTTCTCTAGCTCTTCTTCTTGCCTTCTACCTCTGTAAACAATTGATAAGCCTTTTCTTGTACAGGTTGGAGTTTCTAATTTACCTCCGTAACTTTGCTCTGGATAGTGTGGATCTGTTGCACAGGGGCTTCAACTGCTCCTGTATCTTTCCAGCTTGATACTTCACCTCTTGGAGTTGTTACTCCAGTGCCTTCAGTTATGGGTTCTCTGTGAGTTGTTCACAGGTTTGGGCACTATGATCAGTAAGTTGCTTGCATTCCATAGCAAGGGCATTTATTCGCTCAACTGCGCTTCGAGCAGCTGCTTCTCTTTGATCCCTTATATCCTGTGAGGTCTCGGGCACTACACGAAGCTCTAAGTCTACTATGTATTGTTCTAACTATTGGATGAATTCTATGAGATGTTCTACTTGCTGCAGGACTCGGTCATCTATATTTATTTCTATTACTGTCGCAGAGAGAAGTGATTTATTGACCGCTTATTTCACTTCAAGTTGATCGACAAGCAACTGTTTTTTTCCTTGTTGTAGCTGTGCATTTTCTTCATCAAACTTCACTTGGAGAGAAATCTTTTCCTATTCCGCAACACTGCATTTCTCTACGAGTATGCCTTGTACTTTTGTCAAAGCCTGGGTGACTTGTTCTATTTCCTCTTGTGCTCGTCAAAGGTGAGCTTCGACTGTATCGGCTAGGCGGTGGAGTTGATATGGCTCATCTCCCAATTCTGGTTCTCCAGACACAATGGATACTGTGCAGATGGACTGTAGGGCCTTCTGTACCCCTCAGAGTTCAATCTCAATTCGATCATACACCTCCTCTTTCTTTGCTTCTTGCTTCTCTGCTATTTCCAACAAAATGCCTTGTAGGGTTGATATGAGGAAGTTGAAGTCATCAGAGGTGAGGATAGTCTACATCTTGGTCATGGTGGCCTTCGATTTCTTTCGGGAGGAAGGTTTTATTTTTAGGGGATCAACCTCATCTCCTTGCTTTTGTTCAATTTATTTGTCATTCAACTCTTCTCCATCACCTCCTTGTTCCGGTGATATGGAAGCAGTCTTCACGGATGCGCTGTCTATTTATTGGGCCTCTTTGGTCTTCTTTGTTCTGGTAGGTCTGGGTGTATAATGCACAGTTTATGGGCTGTTGATGTCAGATATCTCCAGAAGGTCTGCTAGAATAAGGAGCTCTTTCGACCAATCCTTAGTGATATCCTCCAAGTCCTCCTCCGTCAGCTTGTAGTAGGATTGAAGTTGTTTCTTGTGTTCATCACCACGCACTGTGATGTAAATAAAATGTTGATATGTGATGAACTTCATCAAAGGCCGGAACCAGTGTAGAGAGTTCGGAGTCATGCTAGGCTCGGACTAGATGGATATCTTCAACTGGTTGTAGTAGGTATGAAAAACAACATTTGTCTTCCACTGTTTATTCATATCATTTGAATACCACAACATACTGAAATTCACGGCTAGTGGTTCAAAAGGATCGATGTTTGGGAAGGTTGTACCTTCATACATATCCCAGGAAATAAAAGCTATAAGGATCAAGAGCCAGCTGAAATGAAATTTGTATCCTTGATCTTGTGCTTCTCTGCAGTCGAGTTCCAACTGGTTCACCAGGTACTTTTCCCAGTTCATCTGAAGCCCTTCTGTGCACTTCCCTACGAGGTCGACTACAAAAGAAGTGACTTGGGTAGGTCGGTTATTTCTTACTAACTTCCCTTCAATCAGATGACAGGTGAGGTGCACTGCGCCACTTTGGATAGAAGCTACCTTGTAGCCTCGCATTCCCTTCTCGACATCGTCGTAAGTGTCCTTGATCTTCTGTGCTAGAGCATGATCCATGGATTTTCCAGGGTAAAACTCTTATGGATCAGGTCCTTGCATACTCAACCCTGTGATCCGATTGATCATCATCGAATCAACTGTTATATGGTGGTTTAGACACAAATAACCACCATGGTAGAAAGACAACATCAACTTTACACATGCATTCACCTCCTGGTGTCTTCCAAAGTGGGGAATCTTCACGACATTTAATAGGGTGGACTATGTGAGGTCCATAGTCCACTATTGAGGGACGATCTTTGAATTTTTCCCTTTAGTTATAGTTAGGTACTTATGTGGGGTGATCATGTTATAGACTTTTCAATCTTCGAGGTTGAAGTTTCCGAACTTCAACACCGCAATCTTATCTTGGTCTACTCGAATTGCACAGATCCCCTTCAGGAGGTACGCAGTGACCAAGGCGTACTCAAAATATCTCGGTACGTTGTCTCGATTTACTGCGCTGCTTAGAGGTGGTATGTAGGTGGGTAATATAGTTGAGATCAATTTGGCATTCGCTAAATCATCTTTGTGCTTGGCTCGCTTTTCATATGATGGTTGGGATGGTCTGTCTCCGTGAGCAGTCGATGGAGAGGCCTGCAGTCCTCTCGCCGATGATGCTTGTACACCTGTAGACATCGGCATGACTCTTTCAGTCATCAGGTCGATGAAAACTTCTTCAATAGCTTTTCTTGTAGTGCTCAATTCATCCGACATACACACTTAGGGTTGGAAATCTTCAGGTTCAGAGGGTAACTTAGACACTGCAATAGGATGGAGGGAAATAGCATAATAATCACTGTGTAAAATCAACAAGTCAGCGAGGTCAAATTCATGTTTATCAAAAGTGTTCTCGGTGCATGGCGCGATGGGATAAATAAGTAACTCGGCAACGGGTCATTTGCAATGGGTATGAAACCTTCATTAACTCTGTTCTATTCATTATGGTGTGGTCCAACGTTCTGGTGGTGAGCCATAAATGCCTTTCTACCCATTCAGAGGGTTGGTTGAATGGTTATAATGTCTCCAACAACTATATTGCTTCGTCGTGGTGAAGTACCATGCGACATTGTTCTGATATCTTGACGAAGCTCCAATTTTGAAAATTTTCCTTCTGCAAGGTTCCTTCTATATCTTTCTGCAACTTTTCGATATTATCCCTCTTCTTACTTAGTTTTCTATCCTTCTTTCCAGTGAGATTCGTCTCGGTATTCCTTTTCCCATTCTGATTTTTATCTTCTCTTGACATGGTGACTTCACGTTGTTGAGCTTCTTTCTTAATATTCGAGGGTGATACTTCTTCTTTATTTGGAATAGGTACTTCAATATTCTGCAGGTCCTCTAGTGTTCTTGCAACTTTGACATCTATGTTGTTGTTGTTAAATAGATTCAATCTATTCTCTTGTTCTTCAATCAAGTGTGCGATCCTTCTAGTTATAAAAACTTTTAACTCTTGCTTCTGCTGTTCTAAAACTTTGTCTTCTTCTTTCCTTCTGGTCTGATCTCTTTCAATCCAAGGTTTTCCAAGAAACATGGTAAATGGGGTCTTGTCCTCAATAAATTTAATGATCTCAAAATCTTTCACTATCTAAGTTCCATTGACAGCCATAGGTAGCTTGGTAAGTCTTCCACATAGGGTTATCAATTTTACTCTGAATAATCCCATTCCTCCCAGTGAAGGAATCATAGCAGGATTTCCTAAATGTTCCCAAGTTTTTTATGTCATAATATTCACCTATGTTTCCTCATCCAGAATACAGTCAACGTCGAAGTCTCCTATTCTTTCTTCAATGCATTCTTTTTCTTTGAATATCTCTGATAATCTGACATGTCGGTGGTCATTCATGGTTTCATTCATATGTAGAAATTCTTTTTCTGATTCTTTCTGGGGTTCTTCCATAAGCTTAGTTTCTAGATCTCCCTAGTGTTTTCTTGTCTCATGTTCATTTCTTCAAGCTTAGAAATCATTTTAGGGCAATCCAATACTTCGTGGTCCATATATTTGCAACAAAGACAACTAGGTGTTCTTCCAGGGAATTCCTTAGCAATATGTCCTGGTTTTCTACAACTATAATAGAGGTTTAATCCTCTCTTTCTTTTAAATGATCCCCAACCTTTCCTGTATTACACGTTAGGACCATAGGGGCTGACCTGCAACAAATTCTTTCTAGGATCCTACATCCATTTGTTAGTCCAAACATTCTTTCTATCCATAGGTATAACATATCTTTCAATATTCTTGTTAGATCTACTCATATCAAACCTTCTTTCATCTATCAGTACCCTAGGCTTCAAACTAGGAAAGACTCTATCAAACATACCTAGATCCATACTGTTGAAACAAAAAATTCCACTTATCTTACTTATACAAAGTACAAAGCTTTCAGATCTAAAACTTTTCAGTATTCTTACCTTTATCATAGCACAAAGATTGCATATCTTACCTCTTTTAATTAAAAAAATCTCACTTTTACCATTCTCAGAGAAAAAAGATTTCAGATCTTACCTCTTTTCTTTAGATCAGACTTCTTTCTTTAGCACAGATCTTGTCAAACTAAGTAGATTACTGTGCACTAGAGCAACATATTTATGCACAGAGCTTTCACATTTTCAGGACGAATCTTTGCACAAAGCTTCTTCTTTCTTAGTTCCCATCAATCACAATTTCAGGTCCCAGCAACGAAACCATTTTTTGGCACAGGGGCAAACCCAGGGTTCAATGCTAAAACAACACACCAACAAAGACCTAACTACCATCCCTTTCGGCAACACCTGCGAAGCATATGAAGTCTCACCCGAGGTAGAGGCAGGGGTGGTTGCAGGACTTAGGTGTCTACAACCTTAGCTGTGACACAGATCTGTGATTATAATACTTAATATAGCACATAGCACCACGATTTCATCATTATTTAACCAATATCTACTTCATAGATACAACAGAGCATCGCAACATTCACCCAGATCTAATGTAGTTAAGAACTTAGCATAAGTAAATGGATCAGATCTAGTAGATTCAAGAACTAAACACATTCACCTATGTCATATCTAACATCCAGAGTTATCATAAGAACAAAGCATAAACATATCTATCTATTCATATCAAATCACTTAGCAAGTAAAGAAATATATAAACACATAAGAACATTACATAGAGAAGAATAACACAGTATTTATGTGGTTCACCCCCACCTTGGGCCTACGTCCACCAACTCTTCTTCTTTATTATCTTCAATCAATCATCTACATGCATAGATCCACAAAAACCCTACTCCGCATAGGACATGAGATATGTGTGCACCTCGCCAGATCCTCCTTCCCCTGGCTAGGTCTAGCACAAAGCCTTTCATAGTATGTTACAATCACTTACACTTACCTCTGCAAGTTTCTACATACTTGCACTTAGCACTTAGCTTATCGACCTCTTAATTATGTCACCTAGCTACTTATTTATACTTTACAAAATAGGCCTAATCATGGTTAAATCCATGGGCCGACATCCCATACCCTTTACATAATCCCATAACCCAAAAAGGACCCAAAAAGGGATCGAGATCCCACAATCTCCGCTTCGTCATGCGCTCCTTCTTTGACAGGCTATCAAAGTCCCAAAATAGGTCAAACTTGACCAAGGATCTCTCAAAACTTGGTCAAGGGAAAACATGCATCAAAGAAGGGGACATATCAGAGAGAAGGGATTTCAAACATTGCATGGGAAAGGAATGGTTGAAGGTGTGTCTAATTTCACACTAGATTTTGATTTCTATGAACATTGCATATATGGTAAACAAAATCATGTAAGATTCTCAGCTAGTGCTACAAGAGAAAAGGTAATCTTAGAGTTAGTAAAAAATGACATGTTTGGACATGTGCTTATTCCTTCATTAGGTAAATATGTGTACTATGTTTCATTCATAGATCATTTCTCGAGGAACACATGGATTTATTTTATTCACATTAAATTTGAGGTCTTTGGTAAATTTAAAGAGATTAAGGCTCTTGCAGAGAATCAAGCATAGACGAAAATAAAGGTGTTGAAGAAATATAAGGATGGAGAGTTATGTGGAAATTA
>JASDQU010712201.1:0-14762 GCA_032191745.1 Picea mariana | reverse complement strand
TCGAGGAACACATGGATTTATTTTATTCACATTAAATTTGAGGTCTTTGGTAAATTTAAAGAGATTAAGGCTCTTGCAGAGAATCAAGCATAGACGAAAATAAAGGTGTTGAAGAAATATAAGGATGGAGAGTTATGTGGAAATTAATTCAAGGAAGTAGCCACATTCCACTAAGAGTACAATGTTTCTTATTGTATTGCCACAATTCTACCAAGACAAAATTTAATTTGATAAGCCAAATACATTGGAGAACACTATAAGAAAGGCCAATTTCTATTATGATTAGTATAGGCATAAGCAAGAGCCTTATAATGATTGATAAAGAAATGATTTTTCGTGAACCTAAACTTGTACCCATCTCTCAAATTGCATAAATAACAAATTGATTTATACCTTCTTAATTGTTCAACAATTTTCTCTTTCTTCTTTTCATTGGCTCTATAGAATTCCATGGACACATTTCTTACAAATTCCAAAATAAGAGCATCGCACAGATCATGACCAACTTCTTCCATGGTCGATTCAATTACAACTTATTCTCAACTTAAGTCCTACAGAGACATGAGCTCATTACTAATTGGTGAATGTATCTATAAAAAATAAACAGATACCTCATACATCCATGACTCTGAATGAACAAATTCATTTGAAACAATATGAGCAATATGACTCCAGGATTTCTTTGTTACACCAAATTAAATTATAGGATATGAATTGATTACTAAGATACAAAATAGTTAGATATTCTCAGATATGATTACAGGTGCTAACTTGTTTGGTCTTTCATTTTTCTGGGGCGTTTTATAATAAACCATTAGTAAATAAAATACACAGAACGATAAAAAAAATTCATGGAAAATTTATGTCAAAATCAACAAGTCATTGAAGTCAAATTCCATCACAGGAAATAAAAGAACAAAAAAATGTTGGAAATAGTAATTACAAGTCAGTGAGCTTTACATCTCCTCCAATTTATGTGTCATTTAGTTATTCAGTCTCTTATTTTTCAACTACAATTTATTTAGTTTACATTTCTGTTTATGTAAACTTAGTCTTTGTTAGTTGGCAAGAAGGAACATCGATTAATGAATTCGATATTTATCTTTCTCAAGTCTAGTTAAGTAGGTAATTGTCAGTCGAATTTATTTATGTCTTAAATGGTAAGTTAGTTTTACTTCTGTAAGAAGTCTCATTCATAGTCTATATAAGCCTGAGTTTGTAAGAAGTCAAGATGCATATGCAGAGAGGTAGAGAGAATAGAGTCATGAAGAAGAAAACCAACCATAGCTATGGATTCGAAGAAGTCTGAGAGCACAACCTTTGTGTCTGTAAAGTTAGTAGAGGTCATTGGAGCTGAAGCTCGTCACAATTATCATATTTTTTTATTAGCATGGAACGCCAAAGTTTAATATATATCAAGTATTTTGATTGTTGTCATACTCACATGTATTTATGATCTTTACTCTATTTATGATTTTATGTGCTAAGCATAGAATTGTGTTGTTTCTACATCTATAAATCATTCATTAAGTGTTTTATCACAACACGCAGTAAATAGAGTAGTTTTCCCACTGAGTGATAAGTCGTGATAGTTTAGTGACGAAGTTTGTGGCATGTGGTATTTTGTCACTACACTGTGAAGAGTAAGTCTAGATGTTGTAGATCCAATATCTAGTATCAAAGAAGGTTCTATCATAGTAGGTTTAATCATAATTTTTTTTTATCATAGCAACATCTTTTTTGAAAGCTGAAATATATCTTTTACTTAAAATCTGCAACCTCCCACTTTTACATGAAAGAATTATGAGTTATGGTCCTTGACCATGAAGGTGTTGTTCTAAGGTCAATATGTATGGGAGATAGTCAAGAAGGGCTATGTGGAACTAGTATATCAGGAAACATACAATGCCCTCACACAAGCTGAGAAGGATGACTTAAAATATCAAAGGAAGAAGGATGGAAAGGCAATGTTTTACATACATCAATCCATGCATGAAAGAATACTCCCAAGAGTTGCATCATAAAAGTAAGCCAAGGAAGCATGGGCCATATTAAAAACCTTTTATCAAGGTATGGACAAATTCAAGACCTCAAAACTACAAATTCTTAGAAGATATTTTGAAACTTTGGCAATGAAAGATACAGATTCTATAGATTCCTTTTATACCCATGTCATTGGCTTGATAAATCATATTAAGTATCATGGTAAAACCATAGAAGAAATAAAGGGTTTTGAGAAGGTAATTAGGATTATTCCTCCTAAATTTGATACCCTTGTTGTGGCTTTAGAAGAGAGAAAAGATTTGAATCAGTTTAGCCTAGATGAACTGCAAGATTCCCTCATTAATCATGAACACACTTTAAATAGGTAAATTATTTCATTAGATAATTAATTTTCCATGCATTCATCTATAAGCCATGGAAGAGGAGGGGGAAGAGCTAACTATAGAGGCAGAGGAAGAAGTTTTGTCAGAGGTGGACGCATTAACAATCCTAGAAACACTAGTGGAGGAGGTCAAAACCCAAATACCAGTCAACCAAGTAGTCATAGAAATGAAAAATAAAATATCCAGTGTCATTACTATAAAAATTATGGAAATTATGCATATGAGTGCAGGAAGAGACAATATAATCAGAGCAAAGAAGCAGAATATCAATCAAACAATGCAAATAACCAAAACAATCCTATATTTATGGATCACGTTGAAGCAATGCCTATAGTTTCCCATTTGAATGCAATGTTGCTAAAGAAGGTTCATGTGACATATGGTAATTAGATTCAGGCTACGGTAACCACATGACAGGAAACATAGAATTTGTTTCTAGTTTGTATAAGTTAATCAAAACCAAAGTTACACTTGGAACACACATCCAAGTCACTATCTTAGGGAAAGGAAGTATAAAAGTTTTAACTAATCAAGGAGAACTAAAAGTTATATCTAATGTATATTATTTTTTTGGTCTGAATTATAATCTGATGAGCACATGACAATTGTTACAAAAAGGATACATAATATATATGGAATATAATCACTATGTGATTATGGACAGATATCCAAGAAACCAACTTATTGCAAGAATATAAATGAAAAGTAAAAAAATGTTCCCATTGACATTGAAGCCATCCAAGAAGAAAAATTTAGCGCAAGATGTTGGTAAACAAAAAGATACGCAGTTAGACACTGCATTTACAATAGAAAGTGCACACAGTTCTAATAAAGAAAATAGTGCGCATGGTACTAAGAAAGGAGAAAGTGGCGCAAAAATGCAAGTAACATTCCAATCTAAAGTACAGGATGATTCCTAGATATGGAACTTTAGATTTGTACATTTGAATTTTGGAGTTCTAAAGTTGCTACACACAAAAGATATGGTGAAAGGTTTACCTTTGATTGAAAAACTAGAAAGGATATGTGAAGTTTGTATTTTTGGAAAGCAACATAGAAAATGATTTCCAGTTGGCAAGTCTTACAGAGAAAAAGATCCACTGAAAATAGTACATTCAAACATGTATGGTCCAATGTAAACACCATATATAGGAGGAAATACATATTTTATGACATTCGTTGATGATTTCTCAAGAAAAACATGGATTTATTTTCTAAAACACAAAATATGACGCATTGGGTTGTTTTCAGTAGTTCAAATCACTTGTGGAGAAGCAGAGTGGTTATTACATCAAGTGTCTAAGAACCGATAGAGGAGGAGCATATTTTTCAAGATAATTTCATTAAGTTTGTAAAGTTCATGAAATCTACAAGAAATTTATCGTCCGGTATACACCACAACATAATGGTGTCACAGAAATAAAGAACAAAACCATCATGGAAATGGTGTGCAATATGTTGGCAGCCAAACATTTGTCAAATGAGTATTGGGCTGAGGTAGTAGCAACTACAATATACATCTTGAATAGGTGTCTGACAAAAAGTGTGAAGAATAAAGTTTCTCGAGAAGCCTGGACAGGTATGAAGCATAATGTGGTGCACTCAAAAGTTTTTGATTGTGTTGCATATGTACATGTTTTAGACAAGATGAGAAAGAAGCTGGAAAAAAAAAGGACATAAATGTATATTTGTTGGGTATTTTGAAGAAAAAAAAGGATACAAATTGTATGACCCCGTCGCAAGGAAATTCATAATCATTCACGATGTTCAATTCATGGAGAATGAAGCATGGGATGGAATCATTGCAAATATAGTTAAATTATTTATGCAATGGAGAATAATGACACAGAAGAAGAGGTGGTTCAAACACCATGCACAAGTCAATGTGCAGTTCCTTCAACTGTGGTGCAAATCACATCGTAGAATAATCTAGTGAGATCAACAAGTGTGCAGTCTACATCTAGAGCACAAAAAAGTCGGTCAAGTAGTCCAATTAGTTTCACATCTCTAGATACAACATTAGTAATTTTGTTACCAAGGAAGAAAAGAAGTATGTACGACATCTATAATGAGGACACGACAAATTCATTTTCTATTTTTGCTATGTTTTCACAAATAGATTATCCATTAACTTTTGAAGAATCCGTCGAAGATGATGTATGGGCATAAGCCATGGATGAAGAAATCATATGCATAGAGAACAATTAGACATGGAAGTTGGTATATGTACCTAAGGACAAGGATGTGATAAGTGTCAAGTGGATTGATAAGACCAAGCAAGATGCAGATGGAAATGTGCAGAAGCACAAAGTAAAGTTAGTTGCAAGAGGTTGTACACAACAACCTAGAATTGATTTCAATGAAACTTTTGAACCAATTTATAAATAGCCTTCTCTACCTTCATTAATAGTTTAATCTATATAAATCCAACATCTTTGAAAAAATGAAATTATTATAAATGGATTATAGAATTTATAAATAACCTTCTCTACTTTCATTAATAATTTAAACTATATAAATGCAACATCTTTGAAATAAAGAATTTATTATAAATTTAGAAAAGTAAATATAAAGATAATTTATAATATTTTTTAAATAAATATTTTTTAATTTAAAAAATTTAAAAAATATATATATCTTTAATTAAATAACATATATCTCAGTATGTATAATATTGATTGTTTTTGCTATGTAGTAGATATTGTTTATCTTTAAATTTATTTTTTTTGGAAAACTTTAAATCAAACCATGTAGATATAACTTGAACCAAGTATAATAATAATTATTTACCATGTTTAATTCCATAGTGAAAATAAATGTATGTCTATATTAATGAAATAATTACTTATGTTTTTAGACATTCTTTGACTTTTCTCTTTTAGAAATTTACTTCAAACTTTGTAGAGACAACTTGAATGGATTATATAACTATTCATTATATTTTGGTAGTTGGATTAGATTTAAATAATTATTAAGTATTGTTTAAATTAGTTCATTAAAAAATCATTTTCTATATTAGCATATTTTACATTATTTAACACCTAAAACACTACTTAATAAGGAATTTTATTAAGTTATTTTTTTTTTTTAACCCAAACTTTGAACTCAATGGTAGTTTCATGTTTTTTAGGCACATATGTTTTCATTTTTAATGGGGAGGTCTCCAAGAATAGCAACTATGTTCTCATTGCCACTTGGCATGTTTTCACTCTAGTTGCTTATGAATAATTTCACAATTTGAAATTCAACATAATACCATAGTTTCCTTGCAAAGTTTTGTTAATTGTCCCAAAATAAATAAGCTACATAATAACAATTAACCTAAGTATAAATATGTTTGTGAAAAAAATGGTTTCCTCCAAAGTGCCTCCAAATTTCGTTCATTATTCAAAGTAGAAATTATAGTATATAAAATTAAAATTATAGAGAGAATTTGAATGAAATCCCAACTTCAAAGCAAATCCATTGTCTCATCTATTTTCATGGAGTCATTTTAGAATGCTTTTCTTAGTCTGAGACAATTCTCCTTGTTTGTTTAGGTTTGTAGTTACACTTGTAGTTGTCATTTTTCCTCTTAAAGAAAAGAGAAACTCACATATTTGATGAAACAATCAATTATCTATATTATTTTGACAAGATGATCATGAGGCAAGCATGCCCTTACTAATTTTTGGATTAATACAATATTTTGGGATTAATACAATGGAATGTAGATGATGTATAACACTTAAAAGAATCCCTTCAATTTATATGTTGTGGTTGGGGATATGCAACCCACCAAAGTCACCTAACACTTGCACTGAGCCCTGACATCTTTATTACAATTATCATTCAATTATTAAACTCAACTAAATTTTAATAAAGTATTTTCAAAGTACCATCTTTGGAATACTCACTTAAAGTTTTTTAAAGTGTCATTCTTAAAATACTTAATTAAATTGTTGAAAAACATGTTTAACGACAAAACACATATCATAATAATAGCTTCAACTAATTTTATTTATCATTTTTTTTTTCTAGATCTTCTTCATCAATGAATTTTTTGAAAATGTCATCCTTAGAATACTTAATTAAATTGTTGAAAAACATGTTTAATGACAAAACACATAACATAATAATAGCTCCAACTAGTTTAATTAATCTATTTCATTTTTCTATATCCTCTAAATCCTCTTCATCAATAAGGCAAATTCAATACATCAATAAAACAGGTTCAATACAAATAACCAAATAACATGCATTTATTGACATCAATGCAAATTCAACTCCATAAATCCATTCATTTCAGTTCTTTCAAACAAATACCAAAATCCATATTTGTTTATAAAAACACAATAACCAAATAATATGCATTTGATGATAACAATGTGAGTTCAACTCCATAAATCCATTCATTATTTCCATCCACCACTAAATCCATATTTGTGTGTGATAACACAAATGATTCACTTTTACCATCGACTACCAAATCAATATTTGTTTCTAATAACACAAATGGTTCACTTTTACCACATGAATTCACATTTTCAAATCACTCAACGAAAATGTTCAAATTATTTACATATAACCATTGCAGCTAGATTCAGCCACATCTTTGCAATGGAATTTTCTTACAATACTGATATTGTACAATTAATTTACTTCTTTTTTTTTCAAACCAGTCTACCTATAAGCCCTAAAATACAACCCAAAACCTTTAGAAAGTAATAAAAAAAATATTCTTTTACACTAAAGCTCTACCTAATTAGACGACAACAGCCATGCAATTAGAGTGTCAAAACATGATATAATTTAACTTGAGCATGTAGACAGAGGTGTTGTGCTTGAATTTGTCCGAGATATGAAAGAACATGAAACAAAGGGAAAGGAAGAATATTTAAAAAAAAAAAAACTCGAAGGCAGCTTGGGGTATTCATATGAAAGCTCTGTGTAATTAGAGAATGGGTGCACCGAGATTTGTTCACCAGCACTCTTGGACAATTGAAAAAAGACACCATCAAAAATGTTCTATGGCTTCCGTGCCGCTTGGTTTTCTGCGATGGTTGAGTAATTAATTCAATGCTCTTTCAATAAATTGGTTGCCATAGAAGCGAGAAGTGCCTTATGGCTTTCAAAAGAAATTCAAGATCTACGAAATTTGTACTTAAATATTAAATTATATTGAGTTTTTTTTTAAAACTGAATCATATTCAAATATAAAATTCAAAGATTTAAACGTTGAAACTTTAATCATATCATATCAGTTGAACGCCCAGAGGATGTGAATGTGAACGTAACATAACTTTGACCAACACTGTTCATATATATGTTGAGAAACATGTCTCAGTAAATGAAACCATAGATTTTAAAAATTCAACCCTCCATCTCGTTATTAAACCCAAATATATGTGGCTAGGAGCCTTCTCACTTTCAAATTCTTTTATTTTCATGATAATTCAGACACAAAGTAATCAGTCATAAATTTGACATATTAGCAGGTCTCACATTAAACTGTATACGATTCAACTTATATATATAAACTTGATATATATGCATCATATATAAACTTTTATCTACTATCTCACATTATCCATCATATATAATTTTTTATAAAAATATAAGGGAATTTTTATTCAAGGGTTTTGTGCAAGCAATGCCTCCTTCAGAAACTTGTTATACAAAACTGGCTGCGGTGATCTTGCTCATACATTGCTATGATTGATTCCATTCCTAATCATCTCCGTCTTCAAACCCTCAAGGTTGATTCCATTCCTAATCATCTCTCTCCAAACCCTCAAGGCAAATTTTCTCCACAACAAATAGGGGCATTGCAGCATAATTACAAAAGTAGTAGATGTAAAAGTTAGGCTATTATCTAGATATGTTCAGAACTTAAGTTTTGTTTTCCAAATTGAACCATGATTCCACTTCTTCGTTGATAGGAAGATTTGCATTTTCCTTAGGTTCAGCTACCGAGGAGTCAACACCAACTTCTTCGTTGATATGAAGATTTGCATTTTCCTTCTGTTTAGCTACCAAGGAGTCAACAACAACTAAGGATGAATGGTTAGCCTTAGCTACTGAGGAGTCAACATCAACCAAGGATGGATAGTTAACCTGAATTTGGATAAGGCCAAATTCATCTTCATAGAAACCAAGAATTGCATTTCCTTTAAGGTTTTTAGTTTGACTAGAGCTTGCTGCAGTACTAGGTGCAATTGCAATTTCCTGATGTTTGATCATCTGACTTGAACTTGTTGCAGTACTAACTGCTGAAGATGGGTGATTAAGTGGCAATTCAGCACGTCCTGAGGATGAACCATTAACCTGCGCTTGGATACGGATACGGATACGTCCTGAGGATTGAAGTGGGCAGAAGCAAAGGAAAGACAAAAAATAACTCACAGACTGATTCTATTGCTCAATAATGAACACGATTACATCTGCCTTGTTTTTATAGAGGTCTTGGAAGGCTCTCTCGAGCTAGAAATGTCTAGAAGGGTTGGTGGAGGAAGAATTTGGAAGTTTGGTGGTGGTTGGTAGAAATTAATTTTTCCAACTCCCACCCTAATTTCTACTTCGAATTACATTAATATTTACAATGCCCAATGCTTCTCTCAAATACTCAAATTGGTCTTATCCTAAAGCTTTTGTAAATATGTCTGCAAGTTTCTCCTTTGATATGCAATGTTGTAGGATAAGTTCTCCATTGTTGACAAGTTCTCGAATGAAGTGATATCTAGTGTCAATGTGCTTTGTCCTCTTGATTGTATTAGGCTCCTCTTGATTATGCATTAGATCCTTCAATATTCTTCGCATCCAAACTGCTTGGCATGTTGTTGATGTACCTGCTACATACTCTGCTTTTGTTGATGAGATTGTCACTATTGGTTGTTTCTTTTATGCCCATGCTACAACTCCAATAGAATACAGTATGCCATGATTCATAGTTCCCGCAATGTATCTTAATGACCTTTTTCAATGTGAATTCTTTGGTGTGTCCATGAATCTAGAAATCATAATGATTCCATACATTATATCTGACCTAGTTGTTGTGAGATACATCAAACTTCCAACCAATTTTCTGAATATGGTTGAATCAAAATCCATCTCATTTTGTTCTCTACTTTGTTTTGTGCCAATTGCCACATGTGTAGAAACTGGAGTGCAATTTATCATTCTAAACCTTTTTAAAACAAATTTTGCATATTCACTTTGGCAAATGAAAATGCCTTTATCATTTTGTGTGACTTCAATGCCAAGAAAATATTTCATTAACCCCAAGTGTGTCATCTCAGATTAATTCTTCATTGTTGATTTAAACATATCATATAGAGAGATTTCCTTGTTCATTGACTTTGGTGTATAGTGTAGGCTCACTAGTGCTTCTTATGAATTCATTTTTTATCATGTATGAGTCTATCCTATCCCAAGCCCTCATCCATGAAGTGCCTTCTTCAACCTGTAAACCTTGTCTTATTGTCCTTTTACTTCATATCCTCATGGTTGGTGCACATAGAATTATTCTTTTAAATATCCATTCAAGAAGGTTGATTTGACATCCATTTGATAAACTTTCCAATTGTGTTGAACTACAATAGGTAGTACCATAATAATTGTGTCAAGTCTTGCTACGGGTGCAAATGTTTCAATGTAATCAACTCCATATTCTTGTGCAAATCCTTTAGCTACTAATCTTGCCTTATATTTGTCAACTTCTCCATTTTCCTTATATTTAGTTTTATACACCCATTTCACACTTATGCATTATTTCTCCTTAGTTAAATCAACTAGATCCCATGTATCATTTTTCTTAATAGATTCCATTTCTTCATTCATTGCATTAATCAAATGTTCTTCCCTAATTACATCTTCAAATATATAGGATCTTGAGTAAATAGAGCAAAATTGGATTGCAAATCTATCCTATCTCCTTGATCATATATTTCTTGCAAGCTTCTAGTCCTTTTGCTACTTAATCTTGGTCTTAATGATTCAAGTGTAGTATTTGAGTCATAACTTAAGTGTGGAGTTGTTGTTTCTCCTTTCTCAACTTGCCTTTGTGAGTTTTCTTCCTGTGGAATTCTTGATGGTATTCCTCCTTGCTCATTTGTTTGTTCTCCTTGACCTTTTTCTCTTTGTTCTTCATATAGTATTGTTGTACCTGTAATTGTCTTGTCTATATTTCCATCCCATGATTCTTCCTCTTTGAATACAACATCTCTACTTACAATGAATTTCTTAGTTATATGATTAAACAACTTATATGTCTTAGATTGTTCATCATAACCAATGAAAATACATTTTTCACTTTTATCATCCAATTTACTCCTTGTTTGTTTAGGCACATGTGCATATGCAATGCAACCAAATACATTAAAATGAGAAACACTATGATGCTTACCACTACATGATTTTTGATGAATCATATCCCTCACAATCTTTGTTGGACTCCTGTTCAATATATAAACTTCACAAGCTACTGCTTCAGCCCAATATTCATTAGATAGATTCTTGCCTTTCAACATGCTTCTTTCCATCTCCATTATTGTATGATTCTTCCACTCTACAACACCATTATGTTGAGGTGTATAGCTTGTAGCGAACTTCTTATTTATTCCATGATACCTGCAATACTCCAAAAACTCATTTGACTTGTATTCTCCTCCTCTATCTGATCTTAATATCTTAATGGATAGACCACTTTATTTCTCAACCAATTCTTTGAATTCCTTAAACTTGTCAAATGTTTTATATTTTGTTTGAGGAAAAAAACCATGTTTTTCTACTATAATCATCAATGAGTGTTAGAAAATATATTCGCCCCCCTAATGATGGTGCTTTCATTGGACCACATAAGTCTATATACACAATTTCTAAAGTTGCCCAAGCTTTATATGACATTTCTTTTGGAAATCTTTTCCTATTTTGCTTGCCCAAAATACAACCCTTTATTTCGAGCCATATGGTTACTACAACCACTATCAAGAAACCAAATGTTACTTGCATTTTCTTGAGCTACATCACATGTAATAAACAATGTCTCAGACCTACTCTCAGAGAAATTTGCATTCTCCTTTCTCATATCTGCTTGTTTCTTTTGGCATTCATTTGCAAAATGACCATACTTCTTGTAGTAATAACATTGAATATTTTATTTTTCATACATTTGTGATGCCTGATTGTTATTGCTTTCCCTTGAGATGAAATTTTGATTTCTCATTCCTCCTAGATCTTGGATCTTTCTTTCTTCTCTCTAAAAATTATTTATTCATCTTCTTCTTCCTATGAATCTTGGATTTCCTCTTCCTCCGCCTCTGCCAAATGTCATTTTTGTTTTGAATGCATGCTCTAATGAGGTATTTTTGTTACGAGGAAAATCTCTCGTTGGCTAGGGTAAACCACAACAGACGAAAATGACTGCAGAAATCAAATATATTGTCAAGTATATTATGTAAAAAAATATGCTAGAAAGATAAGATAAAAGGCCTACCTCGTCAAGACGTTCGATGAAGTCCACCATTGAGCACTTGACCCAAAGAAATATACCTACAACTAGTCCTCAATAGTCAAACAAAGCAAGCATATGGTGATAATAAATGACACTATCATATTCGATAGAATAATTCATTAATAAACATGACAAATACGCCCATAGAATAATAATTCAAATATTTGCAAGATATAAATTGGACGGGAAAATGGTATTTCTATTAATAAATGATCATCAGAAGTGAAAATGTTATAGACTTCCATGTCTGCATGGTTTGGAACCGAAAAACTAAGTTCCTTCCAACTAGGCCTCCACCAGTTCAATCCTCCACCAAAGGCAAGATCATAAAAGAGAAACAATGAGGTTTTCAATCAATAAGGGAAGATCTTAGGGGCTGAACATTGTGTTCAAACTTAAAGGACAAAGGGATGCAGACTCAATATGAAGTAAATAATTTCTCAAGAGTAACTTTTCTCTGAGAGTTGAATTCTTCCTCCTCTTTTCCATAGCTCGGAATTGGACCATTTATAGACTTCAAATGGAATTGAAGGGCTGATTCAAAACGTTTCCATTATATGGAAGGCCAAGGATCATAGATCCCCTTTTGTGACATGGAAACCTGACATTAATTTTCATTTTTTGACACAAATCTCGATGTATGTGGGTTGTAGTGGTGCAGCCTACATATACGCATGTTGTATAGTAGGCAAGATGCGTACATGTGGAAAAATATGTATTTTTAGCTCTGGGATTTACAAACAGGGATAATAAGTCTGCATGGGGAAATGGAAAAAGGCCTTATGTGCAAGATTGCATAGGGTGAGACAAATATTGCTATAACGGATGCCACCTAATGTGTGAGGTCAGAGGAGTATCTGTGATGGATGAAATACATTATAAACAACCCCAAAAGTGGAGTCATGGGGAACCAACTGGAATAACTAGTTGCTCATTACATTATGTACTGACTTTGCATACATGGTTGCCAATATAATTACACTGTAGACCCATGTTAAAATATACCAAACAATTTCCCGTGGCCATGAATATGAAAATACAAATGAAGTTACATGCCAAAAGTTGTCACAGTCACGAACAAGGCCCAGTAGAACCAGTCTCAAAATCAATCTGAAGATATATGTATACAATGGAGTACAATCTGATCTCCCATGATCACTGAATTCATATAGGTACTAGTCCAATAAAAGGGAAGAAACAACTCAGGAAATCGTCGGCCACATACTGATGTCTTTAAGTATTCTACACAATTCGCCCAGGGTGCAAGTATACATCATGTGAATAAATAAGTTGAGGTCAAACACAATGAGACATCATTTGATTACCGATCATTGAGGTATACCGTTAACACACGCGAGACAACCTACCGATACTGAAAGTAGGTATAACGAAACCGAGTACATTCTTACAAGTGTGAATAAAGGAGTTGGTGTTGAACACTTGAAGAATCCATCGATCAAAAGACATTGATGTATTCCCAACTGTTCATGGCGAGATAACCTGCCACTAATGACTGCAAGACTCAAGGTACTCATAAGACTTTAGGTCCCGTTTACAGAATAGATGAGCTGAAGTCGATGGAAGGAAACCCACTAAAAGGAGATAATTAAGGCATTTATTATCATTCAACACAAGGTACAAAGCATGAGCTTCATGATTTGGAGAAAATCAGATGAAGAACATGTTCACAAACAAATGACCCTGTGCATCTTTCACATGTGCCAAGTGCAAGCGGTACACGAAAAATACTCTTTGAATAGCAGCCAATGAGGAAAACTATTGACAAAGAAGAGAAAACCACCAATAAGGATAATGGCATCCATTACACTGCACGAATCCGAATCTGTGAATAGATGTCTTATCGTCAAACACAAGGGAAACCGTCCAGTCAATGACTGTTAAGAACCTAATACTGAATACAAAAGCACCACAACAAATATAGAATAACAATATAGAAAAACACAAATTTATTATATCAAACCCTTGAGGTAGGGCAACACCATACAATGAATCCTATTCTGGAAGGGATCCTCTCCTGTTCACTTGCCTCTTTGAGGGGGCATCCTCCTATTGAGCTACCACTCCAAATACAATAATTCTTTTCATGTATCATTACATTTCTTGAACCCCTTTATATAGTGCTACCATCACCTAAGAACATTCTAGAGGAGGAATCTTCTAGAAGTAGAACCTTCTAAGAAGTCTTCTTACATTTATTATATCTAATTACCCATTTATTATATCTAACTACCATAGTGGGCCTTATTTAATTATAGTGGACCTAGTCCACCTTATATTGAATGACCTCCACTATTATCACTATGGGCCCTCTAAGCCCCCCCACTACCTCTCTAGCTACCTTATATTCCATCCCTCTTATGAAAGCATTGTCCTCAATGCTTGATGTACAACCATATACCAGGGTCGCATGGATAATTGTGGACCATAATGTTGAAGAAGACTAAAGAACCAAGGTCCCATGTAGAAAGGAAATCCACCATGCTGAAGTATTCCAACCATTATTGTAATCCAGGGTCCCATGTCCAAGTGCTCATGTGAACTCCCCGTGGAAGATTTTGGAACCCAATAACCAACTCCAAATGATTTTCCAAAGACTGACACCTATCATGTGGATCCAAATAAGAAGATCTATCCACATAATGGACAAGGGTCGTAGCAGAATCTGGAAGGAATAATACCATTGTAGAATATGCAGACTCGATGCTGGTAACTAGCTCCTAATGCGAGACATTGATGTTCTCTACAGAACGTGGAGTAGAGTCATCAAATACAATATGGAAGTGGTTGTCATCCCAGAAATGACAACTATCCATATACCAATCATCACAATCATCCTCAAAATCATACCAAGCATATATTTCTTG
>JASDQU010712200.1:1355-20875 GCA_032191745.1 Picea mariana | reverse complement strand
CTTTTGCCTATCGAAAACTCCCTTTCGGTCTCAAGAATGCTGGCGCCACTTTTCAATGCGCTATGTCTTATGATTTCCATGATATCAAGCACATATTTCAACCCTATCTGGATGATTTACCCGCTCACTCAATGTGTTGAGTCGATCATCCAACCCACCTCCGAGCCATTTTCATCCACTGTTGGTTCTATCGTATACATTTGAATCCTCATAAGTGTGTTTTTTGCGTTGAATCCGACCGACTTCTAGGTTTTATTGTTTCATGTCAAGGGATCTGGGTGGATCCTTTAAAGGTTGAGGTAATCCTTAATCTCCCTACTCCTTCTACACTTCACCAGTTACAAAGTTTGCAGGGGAAAGCAAAATTTCTTCGTCGTTTTATTCCAAATTATGCCGAGATAACTCATGGATTTACGCAGCTCCTAAAAAAGGGGTCTGAGTTCGTATGGGATACCATCGCCAACAACGCCTTCGAAGCTTTGAAATTGTCCCTAACATGTGCTCTGCTTCTCTTTCCTCCCGATTACAGTCATGATTTTTTACTCTACCTTGCTGCCTCGAATTACACCATTGGTATGGTTCTCATCCAAGAGGATGATACTAACGACGAACATGTTATCTACTACTTGAGTTGAAGTCTAACGCCTACCGAAATCAAGTATTTACATGTCGAAAAACTGGCCTTGGCAGCCGTCCAAGCCGTCCAACGCTTCCGGCACTATATCCTCTTGCGCAAGACTACCATGATTTCTACCTACAACCCTATGCAATACATTCTCACACGTCAATTGCTAGGGGGAAAATACTCCAAATGGATTGTGATACTCCAGAAGTTTGACTTGGAATTCGAACGTGCCAAGTCTAAAAAGTCCTTAGTGTTCGCTGAGTTGATATGCGACTTTCCCTATTCTGAAACAAAAAATGTAGCAGTTGATTCATTACCCGATGAATCCTTTTTCCTCATCAGCACCGGCGATCTTTGGTATGGTGATATCATCATATATCTCCAAACCCATACTTTTCGGCCAACTTTGTCTAGTACTGACCGACGTCGAATACGATACTAAGCTCGTCAATATATTATCCTTGGGGATACTCTTTATCGTCGGGGGATTGACTTTGTTTTTTGATGCTGCCTCACGTTCGATGAATCTGAGAAAGCTCTGAATGATTTCCATTCTGGAGCCTGTGGTGGTCATATGTATGGGTATGCTACTGCTCATAAGATCCTACGAGAAGGGTATTTTCGGCCTTCTTTATTTAACGACTGCATAATCGCTGTTCAAAAATGCCATGCTTGCCAGACCTATAATAACAAGATACGGTCACATCCCACTCCTCTTCACCCTGTGGTCTCCGTTGGTCCCTTTGCGAAATGGGGCATCGATTTCATGACATGTCACCCTCACTCGGACGGGGGGCATGGATACATTATTGTAGCCGTCGATTACTTTACGAAATGGGCTGAGGCAATGCCGACATTTGACAACAATGGAAAGACCACAACATTATTCATTTTTAATCACATCATAGCTCGTTTTGCTGTCCCCCAGGATATCGTCACTAATCATGGTAGCCACTTTAGAAACTTCATGATGTCTGAAATTACTGAAAAGTTGGGTCTTCACCATGAAAACTCAACGCCCTATTACCCGCAAGCCAACGACCAAGTCGAAGCAATTAACAAAGTTCTCATATCTATGCTCTGACGAATGATAGGGATTCACAAAAAAAGTTGGCACACGATGTTGTTTTCGACATTGTGGGATTAATGGACATCTGTAAAGTCCACTATTGGGTTTACACCTTTCCGATTAGTCTATGGTTTGGAAGCCATTCTCCTGATTAAATGCGAGATACCCTCTTTAAAACTAGTTGTTGAACTCCTACCAAACACTTCTGTTGAGGAAGAACGTCTATTGTATCTTATGCGATTAGACGAAACTCAACGCGATGCTACCCTAGTCTTAGAAACTCAAAAAAAACATGTCAATGCCCAATACGATAAACATGTCAAGCCTCGCATTTTCTCTGAGGGAGATCTCGTTCTCCTCTATGAACAAGATCAAGATATGCTAGGAGCTGGAAAAATTGAAGCCATGTGGCGAGGTCCTTATATCATTAGATGAGTGTTGGAAAAAGGGGCTTATGAGTTAGTAGATTACAATGGTATCCCTTTGAGTGAACCCAAGAATGGGTTGTACTTGAAAAAGTACTATGCATAAAATCAGTTGTGCATGAGTACTTGTATTTTTATTGTATCATACTTCTTGCGTGTTACTATAGCTTGTTTTTGTCGTTATCTGGTCTCTGCCCTTATGTGACATTATGTTTGATTTCCAGATGTTGGAGTCTTCGCTACCCTATATTGGCTTCGCTAATGGCGCTAGCCATAGTACTCAGAACCTTGCTTCCACTGCATGGGCAATTTACGCCCCTACAAACGAACTTGTCTCCTTACGAGGTGTGTGTCTCGGCCGTGCGACCAAAAATATTACAGAGTATAGTGCCATTATCAAATTGTTGATTGATGCTATCTTGCTCAGAATCCGTCATTTGGTTGTGCGACTCGATTCGCAACTTGTAGTACTACAGTTAAGTAATGTCTACACTATTCAAAGTCCTACTTTGTTACGGGTGTATTTGCGAATTCGCCTCTTGGAACGTTATTTTGATTATATTAAATATCGACATATTCATANAGTCGTATGTATATATAATGATCAAAAGAGTTTTTTACAAAAAGTTCTGTCCGAGGACCAAAATGTCAAAATATGAATCTCATAGCTTCTACAAAGTGACGTCATGGATGACGTTCACGGTAACACACGACTTCCCGGGCAACCCTACGAAGCAGTCGACCAATGGACTCTGACACTCCAATTGTATGACGCTGATAACGTCGTGGAACCTCTCCAAGAGGCATGTCTGGAATATCTGCTGTCAAACCCTCTAGGTTTTGTTCTACCACTTCATAATCCTCAGCGTCCCATCGTGGAAATGGTGCCACCTCTCCTTGCCGCTGAATGGGAGAAGTACCAGGAGGTCGGTAAGGTCCCACATATGTGTCATCAACAACAAATTTTGTATTTAGTCCTTGGACAAACATATAAATTTTTTTGCATATGATAAAATTCACGAAAACAATTAAAAAAGAAAAAAAATGTGTACTTCTTACCAAGTTCCCCCCACTGAGCACCCTCGGGCAGGACCAAGTTCAGATCTCCTCGGAAATCCAACCCAGCATAAGCATAATCGTCGACCATCAGCATCTATGGTTGCAACCAGTCGAAGAAGGTATCATCATATTTGATAATTGGTCCAGCTACGTGCTGGGCCATGAGCTGACACCATCTCAACATTATTGGATCTGTGGGAGTCGGTAGATCCCACTCAACCTGTAGCCTCAGTAACAGAACCCTCTCGAGAAAGAAGGACACCAACAAAGACCTGTACCTGAATTTCTTCAGGTCGCCTCACCTGCATTTGGTCAACTGCCTTTTCATGTTATGAAGCACAACATCTGGCCAATTAAAAACCTGAGGCTCAGTACACTCTATGGCATACTGAAAGTAACTCTGGAGCGCCATGTGAGGAGTGGAGCTCCCAGCCATACGAGCAATGGTGAAAAAAATAGTGCGAAGGGTCAAATCCCGCACTCCCCAAATATCTACTTTCCCTTTCTTCCTCTCTACCTCTGGAACATAGTGTAAGAGACAATACTCACTCATGGGCAGCCCACCACCTCTGCTAATAGTCAGGCTCACGTGGTACCCACGCCATGACAATCCTGTCAAGAAGTAAATGTCCTCAATATCCAAGGACAATGTGTGGACCCCTACATGAAATACTTGCTGATCAGGATCCCACATATGCACAAGGTACTCCAATAACCTGACTTGGGCCCTCATGCTCGGGATACGAAAGTACTTCAGAAGATCACAGTTTCGCAAAGCGACAATGGTGGGTGGATGATTTCTGGCAATGGAATTATCTTCTTTGTGCTCCCTTTCGCGCCATTCCAAAACCATTGTGATGGCCAAATACCTTCATAAGAAGCACAAGAAGAAGATTAATAACTCTATTCAAAAATTGGTATCTTTTCATTAAGTAAATTTTTAAAAAACTTTTACTCTTTGCGGTTCTTGCAGGTGCCCTTTAAGCACAGTGCAAGGTTCTCGCAGACACCTTTAGGCTCACTTACGAGAATGACCCATTCTCACAGGTTTCATGTAGCTCACCTACGAGAATGGCTGAGCGCCATAATAACCCCCAAAACAAACTCAAAACAATGGTTTTTACCAATGAAAATGAAAAATTAAACCATGAAAAAGTAGAGGAAAAAGAGCCTACCTCACTACCACTGATGGTTCGTCGAATGGATGCTCGTAACTCCCGCAATCTGATGCCTAATTTCAAGGGTAAAAGAGGGGTTTTGGGGCTCAAATAGTGGTAAAGTTAAAATGATATGGTAAAAAGAGTTTTACTTCTTTATATTCACTTTTACCATGTTATTAAATTTTTATAATTATTTATTTATTAAAACCTAATCCCTAATGCCCTTTTGAGTGTAACTTTTGTAGGCGTAACGACTTCGATGTTCATATACAGGGATGCAGACATATTTTTTCTTCTTCATCGCATGTTCTGTTTGTTTTTATGGTTTTTGTATAAAACCTCGAACTGGGTCTTTGTTCGTTCTCACACTCGAAAATACATGAGAACGCGATCGAGCATACTTTTATCACTTTTTCGGGCTCAACAAGGTTATACGAAAAAGGAACCCCCCTGACGTTCTCTTTAAGCTCTTTTTAGACTCTCTAAACATGAAAATATAGCCGAGCGATCTTGCTATTTTCACACTCGATAAAGTATTTGAAGAAAGCGTCTAGTGGGCGATAATTTATCTCTTTTTCAGTCTCATCAGACTATTTTATGAAAAAGGAACTGAGAGAGTTCTCTTTTGAGTGTTTTTCTAGACTCTATAATCATGAAAAACATTCGAGTTTACTATATTTGGACTCGTTAAACAAAAATCGACAGACCCATCATGGGACCGAACCACTCCTTCCTAGGGTTCGTTAAAAATACCCTGAAGGACTCATCCAAAGAATGAGCTTATTTCAACAAGCATATGTTATCCTCCTCAAGCTTGCGTAAAAATAAAGAGGTACTCACCAGAAATGGTGGGGGAAAATTTGGGAAAGGGATATGTTCTCATCTTCATATTGATTGGCAGTAAGTGTCGCTCTTGAACATGACACCCCCTATTCATTATTTGAAGCCGGTTTGGGAAATACATTTGTCTCTCATTCGATTTGCTACAAGGTCATACCCTGTGTCATCTCTGAGTCAATGTTGCCAAATCATTGGTCGTGTTGTTCATATGTTCAAGATAAGTTCATCTGAAACCTCTATTAAGTCAGCCATCTGCAGTTGTCCATTCTGTCCGTGTCGGCCTTCCTTGTGTCTAGTCCAACTTACATCATACTCTATTTCACCTTCAAAATTTGTTACTCATTTCATGTCATTGCTGGGGGATACATCAAGGCCCTCCTGTGACAGGTTTTGTTCCGTCGACTTTAGCTCATTATCCGGAATCAAGACTTAGAAATTTTTTGGTACCTTGGAACCTGCATGCCTCAATGGTAGGTTTTCTCTCTTTCGACAGTGGGTTTACATCATTGACCCCTGATCAAAAGATTCTGTCGGATGTTCGACCTCAACTCATTCATTCACATTTGAAGGATTGTACTAGAGTACCTTGGGAGTCATTCACATTAATGGTGATTTCCCTCGCACTTGTTAACGGTTTCATCAATGACCGGTAATAAAGTGGTTTCTACCATGTTCGACTTCAACACATGTAATCACATGGTTAGATTCGTACTTTTGGGTGACGAGATTGAAAACCCTGGATATCATATCTTTGTCCAGGTTGCGATGGAATATGTATAATTTGCGACACATAGATCCACTTTGTATGTCTCGTGGCTATGCCATCATAATTTGAATTTTCTCGCATAGATCCATAGTGTATTCCTGGTGGCTATGCTATATTTTGACGACATGGATCCATAGTGTATGATTGGTGGCCATGACTTATGTCTACAATGTCATCCGTCTGTGATCTGAGTATGGGAATGCCTACCTCAGAATTAATATATATGATATTCTGCAGATGCTTGGTTGTTTGCAGGTTTCCAATTAGATGCACTCCTTGTTTCTGACACACACACACATGCAATTTACAAAGTCTTTCGGCTGTCACTGATTCCGGCCTCATACTTTGGGGGTCATTCTGTTACCCATGATTTTGGTCAATCTTGAGGGTGTATTCATGATGGTGTACTCAGGCTCCTCATAAGAACTTTCTCCTGAGAAAAGTGACATTCATCTCTTCCCAGAAAAATTACTTTTGAAGAGAGTTCACAGGTTGCTAATATCCTAGGGTGCGAGAATGACCCATTCTTGCAGGCTACCTTCAACTAGGGTGTGAAATTCTTGCACTGTGCTACATAGCTAGGGTGAGAACTTGTTCTAAAGCTTGGAAAAAGATGAAGTCTTGATGGTTCTAGAAGGGAATCTTCTAGAAGAATGGGTTGGCATTCAAATGGTTATCCTTTTACTGGTTTCCCTAATATTGTGGGATCATTCTTATCCAAGTAACCATCTCATTCTCGACTATATATTGATGGAATTCTCATGGAAAAGGTTAAGCAAGATTCATTGGAGAATTTGTGAAAGAATTGTGTGAAGGACCTAGCTTGAATAAGAGCTTGGAAACTCTAGCAAGTCTATCAAGAGGGGTTTGATTTTCTTCATGCAAGGATCGAGCAAGTGTGTGTGTGTGTGTGTTGGAACCAAGAGCCACCAAAAGGAAGCTTGCGACATCAAGGAAATTAGGTTGTATCTTCGACTTTCGATTAATATGATACAATGGCATGTCCTTTTCCCATAAAGTCATTCTCACTTTATTGTGTAATTCCTTGATCATACACATAAGTTGACAATTGAATATATTTTGCTATATTCACTTTGGTTGGTTTGTGTTGCCTTGGTCTTGACCTCACGAGAGCACCGGAGCAAAGCGGGAGCAACAGAGACCCTAGGAAGTAATACAAAGGTATGTTACTTGTTCCTCCCTACTAGCTAATTCAATGGTCAAAACTTAGGGAAAGAGTCATGTCCTATCCTATTTTGTTCTAGATCCAGGTGGATCTAAGGAGATCTGTTAGTGTCCGCACCTATCGATTAGTCCGATAACAACATATCTGTAATCAATTTCATGATTTCAATGAAGTTTGGGATAAATATTCTTAAAAAAATATTTTTTCCTAAGAATGACTGAATTTCTTTTCTATTTCTAGGAATATTGATAGTATCTATAGCTTCAACCCTTTTCGGGTCGATTTTAATTCCATCTCAGGATACTATGTGGCCCAAGAGTTTACCTTCCTGCATTGCAAAGTGATATTTCTTGGGATTTAAAGATAAACCAAATTTACGACATTTCTCAAACGTTTGTTTGAGGTGTATTAGGTGTTCTACATCAGATTTATAAAACACAGTTAGATTGTCAAGATAAATAACAACAAACTTATCTCTTTTTATAACAAAGGCGATATCCATAGCTTGTTGGAAAGTGGCGCCTGCGTTCATCAAACCAAAATGATTTGTGTCATACATAAAGGTCCCCCATGGGGTGGTGAATGTAGTTTTTTCTTTATCATCCTCATGGACTGCAATTTGATTATAGCCTGAAAAGCCATCAATCATGGACATTATATTTTCCCTGACCACTTTTTCCAATACATTATCCATTTTAGGTAATGGATAATTATCTTTTTGGGATGATTTGTTTAGATTTATGAAATCTACGCACAGTCTAATTTCACCTCTTTTCTTTCTGACCGAAACCAGGTTGGCTACCCACTTTGAATACCTGAGTGGTACAATGATTTTATCATCCAAAAGATTCTTTACTTCCTTTTCTATCACATGAAATAATATGGTATTTATCTGTCTGAGCTTTTGTCTGAATGGTTTAACGCCTTGCTTTAGAGGAATCTTGTGTTCGATTACGGCGGTATCATAAGTTCTTAATTCATCATAAGGCCAGGCAAAAATGTCTTTATACTGTTTGAGTAACTCCGCATATTTGCTTTTCGTTTCAGGAGGAAGGTATTTAGATATTTTTACCAGCTTAGGAGTCTCTTTAGCGCCTATGTCACAATCTTCAATCTTTTCAGGCTAAGGCTGTAAGGTAGAATTTAATGGAATGCCATTGCGATCAAATAATCTCTCCAAAGTAATTAAAACCTTAGGGATCTGATTATTTTTTAGCACTAACATGCGATGATTTCTGATCTTATCTCGAAAATCCTGAGGGTCTTCCCCTTCCTACATGATCCAAACAGGGTCATTCTGATTTTCTTGGTCAATATGCATTTCAACAAAGTCATCCACCATTTCTAGAAATTGTCTGATTTGTTCATCATCTTTGAACACCTGCTAGTGTTGTATATTTTTTGGTATTGAGGGTCTGTGCTTCATTTCTATGTGATACTTCATTTTGAAAACAATAGGAGGTACAAATGTTGAGGCCACTTTGGCTAATGAATCTACCTGCTGATTTTCTATTCTGGGAATGTAGTGAACATTAACCGATGAGAAATAATTTTGAATCAGATCCTAGGAACGATTTCTGTAAGAGCGCAACCTCGGGTGTTTGGCCTGGCACTGCCGATTTATCTCTTTTATGATTAATTCTACATCACCATAAACTTCCAAGTTTTTAATATTCAACTTCCTGGCAGCCACTAATCCTAATACCAGGGCTTCATATTCGCACACATTATTGGTATAATCGATGTTCCATTGTAACCTATAAGAAAAAGGGATAATAAACTCATTCCCGAGTGCCACAAATAGCACTCCAACTACTGCTCCTTCATAGGACGAAGCACCATCGAAATACATTTTCCAAACTCCAGTACTATATACATCTTTATTTGTTTTTTCTATTTTTTCTTTTTCAGTACAATTTTTTTCTATACATTCATCTATATCTTCATGAATCGATAAAACAAAATTTCCTAAATCCTATTCTGTGACATAAACAGGGTAATTATTCATTTTATGTGGATCACTTACTGTGTATGCCAGCCTTGTTTCTCTGTACAGGTGGGTGAACTGTCTGTCGAATATCGAGATTGTAGCACATGTCACGTTGAGTTGCATAGATCCTCCAAGCTTAGTGCCCCAAGACCTGGATAAAATCATACCATACTTTGGAGGAATATCAACAATGAACACATCCATAAGAACAATTTTTACAGGAATCTGTGCAAGATTGACCACTAAATCTTTAATCATACCCATAAATTTAACTTTTTGCGAATCAAAAGAATACAAATCTTTGTATGGTCTGGTAATTTCGAGATGAAGTATATCCATAATAGCTTTGGGCATCACATTGTGGGAAGCTCCAGAATCCAACATGAAATTATGGAGAAGATGATCATGCACAGTTAGCGTAATGTAAAAAGGAGTGACAGTATCTCTGGCACCTTCAAAATGTGGACCAAATATTATATTTGGTTTATCATCTTATAAATTAATAACATCGACTTGAATTTCAATATTTGGAAAATTTATCATTTTGGCAATTTGTTTTCTGTATGTAGGGTTTTTTTCCAGTTTGATTAGAGGTACACGAATCTTGATCTTATTAATCTCATTTTCTAGATTAAAATTTCCCACTGTCTTATCGGCTTCTTTGGTTTGGATTTCTATCTCCCTTTTTTTCTGATTTATTAGTATGTATTGGTTTCATTTCAGCTGTTTTTGTTTCTGCAATATGTGTTTTAGCTGTTTTTACTTTGATAGTCTGCGTTTTAGCCATGGGTATTTCCACTATTCTTGTATTAGCAGCTGGTGTTTCTGCTACTTTTGTCTTGGTAGACTATGTGTCAGCGGGCTTTGTTTTAATGGTCTGTCTTTCAACAACTTTTGGAGCTACTTTGTCCGCTTCCCCTCTCGACAAGATCTTATTTAGTTGGGAAGTTGTCATATTTTTAATTCTAGGCCTCAAATTATACTTCTGTTGGAGCTCGACCATTATATAATCGATGATTCCTTGATAAGAAGAATATTTTGTGATATTTACATCATCATCATTATTAGACTGGTATTCTACGTTTAAATACCTTTCATAATCTTCTCTCGTCGAATGAGGTTGTTGACAATCATCGCCAAGATTATTCATATCTTCCTCTAACTCCTCAAATTCTTGTATGTCATCTCCTCCTATAAAGTTTTCGTTCTTAAAGGGGGTCTAAATCTTTTGATCTTCGTTTTTAATTTGTCTTTGTTGTATTTGAGGGTTAGGGTTCCTCCTGAAATCTTTTCTGGTGAACTGCTATGCTTTAGATTGATCCAGTTCCATCTTCAAAATTTTGTTCGATAATTCCTTAATTATTTTTTCCATGTCATCCATCTTATCTTCCGAGGACCTCCCAGATCCAGAGGGTCCTGCTTGTTCTCTATATCATCTAGTCTCTTTATTTCCCATTTTGACTTTAGTTTTTAACTTTCCCGATGCCATCATATTTGAATCTATTTCTACAACATCGTCTTTCATTATAGTTAGTTCAAAAACTCTCCTTTCCCTCAATAATAGAGAAAAATTAGGCTCGATTGCCTCGACAAAAGTTACTTTCGCTGCAGGTTGGGAAGGTTTAACTTCAGCTGGGATCTTGTTATATAGTTTATTAAATATTTGAGTGAATTCGAGAACTGTTTTTGAATTATTATTTCTCAAAGCTCCAAAATCGGTTAAATAATAAAGATGATCTTTTCTTTCTCCCCATTGTCTGACAAAGGCACTTTCTAATTCATCATATGATCCTATCAAACCCGTCGACAGTCCTTGGAACCAGGTTCTTACCTTTCCTTCAAAATTTTGGACTAATAGTCGTGAATAAACATCCTCATTCTTCAGGCCAAGAATGTCGACGAATTGATCAAAGAAATTTATGTGCTCAGTCGCGGTTAGGTCTCCCTCTCCTGTAAACTTTGGCAGGTTTTTCACATGGTTTTCAGGTAAATCATGGAGGGGAATTGGGAGGACCAAAGGATCATATATGGAAGCTACTTTAGTGAAAATTCTAGGAGGTGGGGGTGGTAAATGACTTCCTCCTCCTCCTCCTCTGACACCATGTCCTCCTCCACATCTGCCACCTCCAACACCACCTCTATCGACACCCCCTCTGCCTACACCACCTCCTCCGACAACAACCATTGACAATCTAGGGGAGGAAACTTGGAGATTGTAGAGAGGGTTTTCGAAGATGTGAAGCGAACTTTCAACTACTTCAGGATGAATTAAAAGAGGTTCTGGGAACTGACTGTCAGGATACAGAAAAATTGAAAAGGGAGGAAATGAGAGACGAGGATTGGGTTCTTCAGACTTGCAAGATGTGTAAATGAGAGAACCAGTGGGAGTCAAATCAAAGTGTATGATATATTCTTCGAAACTTCGGGAAGTTGGAAACTTTACTTTGGGAAATGATGGAATATTGATCGAAGAAGATATCGAGATAGGCTCTTTACCCTTATTGGTAAAGGAGGTAGTTGAATCGGTTTCGACCTTTATCTTGGATAAAACCAATCTGGGGTTTATGATTTTAGTGTCAATTCTATCAGCTGATGTTTATCCAAAAAAGGATTTGGGTGGAAATTCTTGCAGAGTTAACGGTTCAAGTGGAACCTTAGCATTAGATTGTGTGGGTTTAAGTTGGTAAACTTTTCTTTTGGATGCAGTGGTTTTCTTAAGGTATCCCCTTGGTTTTAAAATTTTTTCAGGGTCAGAAACGAGCGTGGTTTTTTCACCATTTGGGTTTTGTCTGGTATTCCTTCAACCAAATGCAAGTTTATTAATTGTGGAGTCGCCAAGTGAAAAACAAAAAATAATCCTTATAATGTATTCAATCTTTGTTCACTATCAAAGAGAGAAATTTACAATGTCGTTCTCCCCGGGAAAAATGACTTCGTTTCTCCGTCCCCTACAATAATGCCAAAAAGATTTTTTTCCTGAGTTTGTACTTAAGGCTCAAAGCACAATGTCAGGAATCAAGAAATGAGGAAAGTTTAAAAGTTTGCTTTTTCTATCTCAGTTATGTGAGAAAAATTCCTTAAATTGAATTAATAGTATGACAACTCAGAGTCCGTTTTTCGTGTCTTAAATTTGAAAATATTGGATGTAATGAGAGAAAAACATAAAGTTGTTAGACAAAGCAAGGAATCTAATACAAAATAATATTACTCTATTATAGAATAAGAGAATGGATAATGTAACCATAAATGAAGCATAAAATGTAGCAATCTAATTAATTCACAGGTCTTGTACCTACTAACAATAAATACAGGGGAAAATCTGTTTGTTATTAGATAACTAAATGAAATATAACCATAGTAGATGTTGTACTAAATTGCGATCAAGCATTCATCAAGGAAATATATAATGCTAGAATGTGGAAAGACAAAAGAACACATAACTCAAATGGACGAAATGTGGAATCTCTTGTCTGCACTTGTATTAATCCTCAATGAGGAGAGTTTTCTTGATTACAACCGGAAAGAAGAAACCTTTGTTTATTCTTTCAAATATGCATTTATAAAAAAGTTCTCAACCTCAAATGGTTGGAATTTCCCTATCTTTTAGAATAATTAAAATTTCAAAATATAGAAGATGGAACGCTTCACTTGCATTCTTCTTGATCTTCTCATAATGATGGCATAGGCATTTTCCTTTTCTATCTTCTAGCTCCGAAATAGATAATGTACATAGATTGTATCATTGGTTTCCAGAGGTACTACCTTTTCCCTACTCAATACATTTGATGCATCTGCCCACAAATTGAGCTACCAACCTGGAATATTATGTTAAGTTAATGGACTAAAAAATGTATAATTTCTTTTCTAGCTGAGGCAATCTCTCTTCTATTCACCTATCCTCTGAAATAATGTGATGTAGTTGTAGATTAGGCTTCACTAGCCATCTATCTATTTGAGCAATATCGACCTATTTTATCTATGATATTTAAACTTGGGCTTCTTCCATATTTGTCTTAATGTCAAGCTGATGTTTAGCTATATCAATCTGACCCAGTATTCCAGAACTATCCTCTTTATCAAGGCCTAATAATTCTTTGTTAAGTGAACAAAAAACTTCTTCACAATATTCTTTCACTTCCTTAGCCATTTTCCTACCTCCGACTATGTTTGACTCCCAAGTCTTTAATATAATATCACCTCTAGTTTTCTCTGAAATGGACAATCCAGAAGCCATAGATCTTCCTTATTTTGCTGATGATATAACTGCTTCTTGGAAGGTAGTCCGGGAAACAATAGCCTCTCTCTCTCTTAAAAAAATATTACTTAATTCTTCATTCATCACATGAGAATGATTTTGGATGATTTTTACTTTAGAGAGTAGGATTTGTTGAGCTATTTCCAGTTTCTTTAGCACTTCCAGTGCTTGAGCTTGAAATAGTTCTATATCCACAACCATTTTCTTATTGGAACTGACCTTGTCTTGTAATTGTTTTATCAACTCATCTTGTTGGATAGTCCGTATTTCACTCACTTGCATATTCTTGTGCATTTCATCAACCCTGGACTTGAGTAGTTGGATATCTTGCTTATCACTAGCTCTAGCTTGTTCAAGCCCTTTACTGACTTCATCTCTGACATTCTTTTTTGTAGTCCTTATTAGATTTTGCAACTGACTTATCATCTGATTCTTTTTCTTCAGTTTTTCTTTAATATTATCAACTGAGAATAGGTTAGCTATTGCAAAAGCTCCCAGAGAGCCTGCTACCTCTATAGCAAAGTCTTCTTCTTCCAAATTTTGTCCATCCAATAGCACTTTGTGATTTTTTATCGTTGCACCCTCTTTCTGGTGCATTTCTTTCTTCACCACAACTTTCCCTTTCTTACTGAAAAAGAAATCGGAGGGAGGTATCTCTTCAATAGGGATAGGCATGAGATATCCTATGATTATTACCTCTGCATTAGGGTTTCCTCTAGTGAATTGCACTGGTGTGACAACCTAAATGGGGCTGCTGATTTCTGTAGATAACTATTTTCTGGTTCCATCTATAGTTTATTTATTTGATGAAGACAATGTCTTTGATTGATCTTTGGCCTAGTCATCAAATACCTCTGTCGCCGAGATATCTTTTTTTTGAGTAGAGATCTCATATTTCTCTTAGTTTTCTGGGGTCTCTGTTTATTGTGTAGCAGGGCACATTGGGTTTTCACCTTGTAACACTTTCGAAAGACTACTTCTTCGGTGCTTTTGGAAGTTATAAAAATCAATCATTTTATCAGGTAATAGAGCTCGAACTCAACTCAGAACTTCTTGGTAAGATCTCACCCCTCAGAACATTTCGTCCTAAGGGGATTCTTCATGTTCATACTTTTTGAGATTGCAGTTGGCCATATGTTTACCCATGACCTTTTGCGAGTCGTGCTTCTTAAATTCAATGTTAACTGGTTTTATATATTCTAAGGCCACAACCTCCACTTTGGAGTGGCCGAAATCTAATAAAGAAAATGCACCAATCTGTAAGGGAAAATATGGACATACCTTTTTCTATACTTCTTTGAGCTCTTTGCTAATTCCCTCGAGTACAGTTTTTCATGCGACCTCACGACACACTAGTCGATCTAGTAAAAATTGCGGTAAATCATATGGGGAACTGAGCAACCAAAACCTATGATATAAGAGAAGTGTTCCTCGATGTACTAGTTTGCCACTTTATCTAGGTTAGCCACAACTGTGTCTAAGATTCGAGGAGGTGAGTGACCAAAAATAGCAATGTGTATCAACACCACTACCTAATTACAGATTTCATAAAACAAATCCTTCGCCTTGTCTTCCCAGAGTTTTGAATGATAAATATGAATTGGTTCTGCACTATCCAAAGTCCAACTCCATCCCATCAGTGGGAAAGTAGTCATGAAACAAATGGCGTCCATGATATAAGCTGACATGTAAAATGAAGCTGATTGCCCCTTGGATTTGTTTGTCTGGTATTCTGTAATTTCACTAGTTAGACTGTCTGACAATATCATGTCCCAGTAAAAAGAATAACCTTCCGCCATTGTGTGTATAATGGGTACCCATGGTAGAAAGAAATGGGTTGTGTTCTCTTTTCCATAAAGTTTTCACATCATCATGGCTATATACATGAACTGTGGTTCTAGCAATGAGATTGAGTATATGCCATGGGAATCGGCTAACTTTTCGGGGCATGAGCACCAGTCCTTAATCAAGTTGGAAAGACTCTTTCCATATTGATCACATTCTTTCTTGCTAAAGTTCTCTAGAAAACTAGCATTGTAAATGAATTTTGAAGTTGAAGATAGTTTATACATCACCTGTATGTGTTCCGACCGAAATGACCCAACAACTACCTTCTGAGAATTGAAAATAGTCCTAGTTGGGATATCCACATGATCTAGTGCCCATTTAATCATGTCATTGTAGGGTAAAATATTAGGCCTTGTTGCTACCTTATGCATCTTTGCCTGAGTAATAGTCTTGTATTTGGTAGATAAGTCTTCCTTTTCGTTGTTTCTTGAATCATTAGGGCAGTTTACCAACTCGTATTGTAGGATGTTGAATACATTCGTCCAGGTTTTAACTATGTTTATACTTCTGGGTGAGTTGTCGGAGATAACCTATGAACTCTGGCCTAAAATATCACTAGTTACTTTAGCTTCTTTTCGTGGTGACATGGTAGCATTTATAAAAAACCTGATATTTGTCACAGAACACGCACATGACTGACTATCTCATTAATAAAGCTCTACCAAAACTTGAATGTAATTTAAAATGAAAAGTATTTCTTGCCTTAGACGCCTCGACCTGCATATACCTTCACTGATAATACATTTAATTTTTTTAATAAAATGATTTGGGTACTAACCCAAGATCTTATTTGAAATCATTTCCCTAGGCTGGTCATTTAATAACATTAATGGTCAATTTTCGTAATCGGATTTTTTTTTTTGAAATCACCTGTATTGCAATTAGCATTAACTCAACGGTAAAATAAAAGTGTTTTATTTGTTAATAAATTGAGTTTATACATTAATTAATTATATTTTACCTTAATCCATTTTAGGGTTTCGGGTTAACCTATTTCAATTCAATCTAAGATTCTTGAATCGCAAAATTGTGATTGATTAATTAATATTAGTCATGTTTAACGTTTATAAATAATCGCGATTAATTGATGATTTCGCGACTTCGCATATCGGGGGTTTTAAGTTATCGTTTGAGGCAGGATTCTTGAAACATGAAATTGCGATAAGGTTAATTATTGTTAATCATTTTAATTGTTTAATTAACTTGATTTAATTTAAGCTAGTTCCACAATTTCATATATCGGGACTTTGGTGGTTGTTTGAGGCATGGATCTCCAAATAAAGAAGTTGCGATGTGATTAATTTGTATTAATCACTTTTAATGCTTTAATTAACATGGCTTAAAACTTATCGTAGTTTGGCGATTTCACATGTCGGGACATTGAGATTCATTACATGCTGGACTGTTAGGTTTGCGAAACCCCGAGACCCAACATTTTGAAGATTGTCTTTAGTGATTTGACCTTTCAACTAGTGGTTGGATCCATAACTTTTAAGAATTTAGGATCGTTGTATTAAATGGAATACCCCATCAATGGTGGTATCCAAGTGCACGTTTTTCTTTATTTAAACAAGAATTAAACTTATTTAAGTCTAAAGTTTAGAAAAAATATATGTTTCAACACCAAACTCATCAACATGGGCACAATCAAAGGCCCAAGGGCACATGCACTCATTGTGAAAGATGGCATCCGAAAATATCATAAATCTAAAGATAAGGACAAAAAAAAACCTCATGCACATCTGAAGAAGGAAGGGTACACAAAATCCTTCACCGATGAGTCCAAATCTAAGGGGGGAAAAGGGAAGAAAAGGGGAGAAATGCACATACTATCACAAAGGATTCCATCCAGAATCCCCATGCATGAAAAAAAAATAGATCTAATGACTCAAATACTTCAATGAAACAACCTTGGAGATCACATCCCCGAGGGTGCTAAGAAGAAGAATCCATAAGACCAGAATTCCAAGAAAGACAATTCTAGCCATGCCTTGATTTCCATCAAAGCCTCTCCTGATGCTTGGACCGTTGATTCGGGAGCATCACATCACATGGATACCTCAAAAGCAATATATTATTCATTGGATGCATGCAAAGGTCCTCCTATTCTGATGGGGTACAACTCTTCTGTCCATAATATTTTCCATGAGGTAGGGATTCAGTTGCAACACATAGTTCCCTATACTCCGCAACAAAACAAAGTTGTTGAGCGGAAAAACAAATCTCTAAAGGAGATGGCATCTTGCATGCTGCATGAAAAGTCACTACCATAGAGACTATGGGTTTAAGCACTTAATTGTGCAACATACATCCAAAACACATCTCCCTATATATCTATCAAGGATATGACCCCCTAAGAGGCTTGGAGCGGCCTCAAACCAGAAGTGACCCACTTTTGCATTTTTGATTCATGTGCATGGGCCTAGATTCCCTATGAAAAGAGGAAGGCACTTGACCCATAGAGCACTAAGTGCATTTTTGTTGGATACCCCAATGGTGTGAAGGGATATAGGCTTATTGAAATTTCCTCGGACTGACTCATCATTGAGCTTAGTGTCCAATTCTAGGAAATTGTCTCGCTTGTACCTCAACATCCGCATGCAGACACCTTCAATCTTCCACCTGTTCGAGATGATGAGCATGCACATGCCAACTCTTCTTCAGATGAGATTTTTGATTTAGAGGACTCAGATGATTCAGATTCAGAGTCAGTACAGTCAGATGCAGAGTCAGAGCATCCAAATGCAGTTGCAGAGCCAAAGCAGATGCCTAAGTGGGCACATACTACTCTTCAAGATGCAGGGGATCTAGTTGGTGATCCAACCGACATTAGGAGGAATCGATCTGATTTAGAGAAGAATCATGTTGAACTCCATTCCAATGAACCATTGCCCTCCAGGCATATTTTCTTGGTTCAGTCTTCAGATCCATAGTCTTATGGAGAGGCTGTTGGAAATCACTTTTGGGAATCCGCCATGCAGGAGGAGTACAAATCCCTCCTCGAGAACCAGACTTGGGATCTGGTTCCCCTTCCTTCTTGGAGGAAAATTGTCAGATGAAGATGGGTCTATAGGAGCAAGAGCATAGTGGATGGGTATATTAGAAGATACAAATCGAGGCTTGTTTTCAAAGGCTTTCAACTGGTGCATGGTATTGACTATGATGAGACCTTAGCTACAGTAGCAAAGATGGATTCCATATGACTGGCACTTTCCATTGTGGAAGCCAAGGGATGGGAAGTCCATCAAATGGATGTGAAGAATTCATTTCTTCATGGTGATCTCTCTGAGGAGATCTACATGGAGTATCCCCAAGGATCGATGAAGGACTCATCTTTGGTCTTTAGACTGAAGTAGTCCCTTTATGGCCTCATGCAAGCTATGAGGGCATGGTATTCCAAGATGGACTCCTACCTGTTGTCACATAACTTTGTACGTTGTAAATCAGACCCAAATGTCTACATGCTCAATATGACTGATTCAATTCTACTTTTAGTTCTGTATGTTGATGATTTGTTGATCACTTGTTGCTCGACTTCAGTGATTGCTGTAGTCAAGAGGATTCTACATGACATGTTTTTGATGACAGACATGGGTCTTCTACACATCTTCCTTGGACTCGAGATTAGTTATGATGCACCAGGCATCAAACTATCTCAGGCCAAGTATGCACGAGATCTCCTTGATAGATTTCACATGATAGACTGCAAGTCTTCTTCGACTTCTTTCCTATCAGGAGTCAAACTTGAGGATGGAGGGGAGACTCCACTAGTTGAAAACACACTATACAAACATCTAGTGGGGAGATTTTTGTATCTCACACACTCTAGACCAGACATCTCATATGTGTAAATTCTAACCTTGTACAATATCTACTGCAAAAAAATATTCAGAAAATAACAAAAAAGATATAATGGAAAATACAAACATTACACAGATATTTTTCCCCTAGAAACCCAAACCGGGAAAACCAACATATTCTATATTCATTCATTGTGTTACAATGTTTACAATACAAAATACATATAGGATACAACGACATCCAAAACCATAACCCAATGACCTGGATTAGTCCAAAACCCTAATTCCTTAATCGGAAATAGAAAACCATCAGCAAAGAAACCATGTGTCGAAAAACCACCTAAATATAATGCGGTCCTGATGTGAATTTTTTTTTTGGGGTTGCTGCCCCTGAACCCTCGTGTGGGGGGCTCCGCCTCCCTGCACCCCCCCTCTAATCCCCTTGCACACCCAACACAGACGCTCAGACACTACTACTCATGCAAATAATATAACAC